>NEWO01000253.1:540803-560315 GCA_003013225.1 Phalaenopsis aphrodite | reverse complement strand
TGTGTTGTGCGACGTTGGCTTCGCCTTGACTTTCATCGCATGTCGTTCCGCGGTTGTTTCATGCTCAAAGAAGATGAGTTTTCGCTCCTCTGTTTCATCTTCTATCGTCAGCTGCACCTTTACGCTCGTTGCTCGCTGAAGGATGGACTGTAGGGCCGATCACGCTTCTACGGCTCCGTCTCCGTCTCCTGCGACTCGTCTTTTGTGGCTTTGATCTGATTGCATCTTGTCTTCTGCAGCTTCGCCCTGATTGCGATTTTCGCGTCTTCTGCGGCTTGTCCTCTGCGACGTATCCGAACAGAACCGCGTCTCTGGCGCGTCTCGTTTCTATTTCGCCCGCTGTTGGACTTGGCATGGTTATAGTTGATCTACTTCCGATTTTCGCTCTTCCGTACACTGCAAATTTGTTGTTCTTTCGACGTGCCTCCCTCTCGTGGTGATGATTTTAGACAGATCATATACTATTGCCCTTGCGGAAGTCCACACCTTAGGTATTTCTAAATCGTGCTCTTTCCCTCTTTCTTTTGAGTTGGCGGAAGATATCAAGAAACAAGATAAGAAGAATCAGAAGTCTGCCATCTTTTTTATAAAAGCTGAATGTAATCAACTTGTTTCCTTCTGTCGTTTAAATTTAGTCGATAAAATTCTTTATGGTCATCCCAAAATGGTGTTTATTCATAAGAAATTTGAGCTTATACATCTTGTTGGGGAGTGAAAAATTGTACTTCAAGATGTAAGACACATTCTTATTCAACTTAATAATGAAGAGGATTACATATGATTATTTGCTAGAAGAGTAATATTGATTGATAACCGAATAATGAAGATTCTGAAATGGTCGGTGGATTTTGACCCACAGACGGAACCACCAATTATTTTGGTTTGGATTCACCTCAATGGCCTGAAATTTCATTATTTTACTAAAAAAACTTTGTACTTTATTGCCTTAGTTTATGCCAAGCCACTCAAAACGAACATTTCTACTTTTAATTTTTCCCTTCCTTTTGAAGTCAGAGTACTCGTTGAAAGAGACATTACTTCCATCGCTTCTGAAGAAATTTGGTTAGACACACAACATGGATATTAACAAAAGTTGTAATTGAGCATTTTCCATTCGTATTGTTTGAACTGTAATATGTTTGGTCACTCCAGTTCTCAATGTCATCATCTACACCCCCATCTCAGATTAAAGAAGCAAAGTGTTCTGTCAAAGGCAGTGATTCCCCCTCCTCCTGATATGCTTCAAGTTAGCGACATAATTGTTCATCAAAATGATATCCCTGAAGATGCCAATATTTTCACAAGCAATATGTCAACCATTCGGCCTTCACACAATGTTGTAGTTTCCCTATTTTTAAAACCTCCTTTCGTGGGGGTGAGGGAGACATTTCAAATTTCACCTGCCTAGAACCTTTCACTGATGTTATGGATGACAACATTGCTACTGTTTTTCTACCGCCTCATCAGGTCGAGCAAGATGTTAATATTACTCAAGCACACGGGGTTCATGATGTGCAATAGTCTATACACCTGTTTGGCCACCTTTGGACCAATCCACTGATCAGATGAGTCAATCTTCGGATGAGAAATGACAGATTTACACATCCAGAAGGAAGAGGAAGAATGAAGACCTACTTGAGCTTAGAAATTTGATGGATGATACTTTGGTTACTTCGGGTAATGGTAAGCTCACCAATTTGTTAGTCGGCTCCTTTCCGAGAGCTCGAGGCAGAGGCAGGACTAAACTGAACTGTCCCTAGCTTTTTACGTGCATTGGTGGCTTTTATTTTCTTGATCTTATATGCATCTTTTCTTTTTGGGGGTTTTGTGTGTTGTATTGTGTGGGTTGAGTGCATTCTTTTAGGCTCACTCATACAATCTATATGTATCTTTTCCTCTTTAATATATTCACCCTTTGATTTTTTCAAATATATGTGTGTGTGTGTGTGTATAATTTCACGCCAAAATGAGTCGAACATGAACAAATAAATCTTTATTTTGTGTTTGGCTAGTTTATATATCGAGCGCTAAAAAAATTGTTTGTGTTTGACTTGTTTGCTTAGCTAACAAATTAAACACAAGCTACTTAATGGGTCGAACATGAGCTGTTTTGACAGACCTAGATAGACTTGGCCAGGTTCTGCTCCACTTATTCAACCAAGTTAGTTGACCAAAGATTCTTCCTTGTTCGTCCTGAACTGTCACAACACGAGAGGTTGTCACTGATACGGGTTGTTTGGGAATGCAGCCCTAATCGGGCGATAAATTCCATCTAAGGCTAAATATGGGTGAGAGGCCGATGACGAACATTTACCATGAGGGAAAGTCAAAGAAGACTTTGAAAAGAGAGTCAAACATTCTTGAAATTGTCGAGAAGAAAATATAAGGACTTTGAAAAAAAAGTCAAAGTGTGCTTGAAATTGTCATAAAGGAAGCGGATGGGGGCTGGTGGTGTGCCTTGGCCTGAAGTGGAATGGATGTGGCTTTTCTACTGTTCGACTCGAGGCGCAGATCGTTGTAGGCCTCCCTGATGACAAGATTCTGGGCGATCAACTCTTGAGGAGACACCTTCAGTGCAGTCGACAAACACAACACATGCCTTTCAAGCGAGTGTCTCGAGGCTCTCACATGCTCATCGCAATGGCTCGTGGGCTTCCCATTCGATCAATCTTGAAACACGGACTTAAGGTGCCTGATATACGTGCAAGCTGACGGGTGTCAAAGCTCGATGGGCCCAAAGAAGCTGATGTGTGGGTCCTCTTCTGTGAATGGTTCTTGTTGGAGCATGTATTGGGACTTGAAAGATGGTGAACTATGCATGAGCATGGCGAAGCCAGAGGAAACTCTGGTGGAGGCCCGCAGTGATACTGACATGCAAATCGTTTGTCTAACCAGGTATAGAGGCGAAAGCCTAATCAAACCACCCATTAGCTGTTTTCATCTAAAGTTTTCCTCATGATAGTTGGAGCCTCAAACAGAATTCTATCAGGTAAAACCAATGATTAGAGGCATCAAGGCCACAACACCCCTGACCTTTTTTCAAATTTTGAATAGGTAGCATGACTAAGCTGCTTCAATGTGACGTGCCATGGATTGGAGGGCTCCAAGTGTGTCATTTTATGTAAGCATAACTGGCGGTGCAGGATGAACCGAAAGTTGGGTTACGGCGTCAAATTGCGCAATGACCCAGAATTTAGTAAGGGTGTTGGTTTATTAATGTAGCAGGCCGGTGGCCATAAGTCGAAATCTGCTAAGAGGTGTAATAAGACTCCTGCTGAATCAACTACCCCGAAAATGGATGGCACTTAAGTGCACGACCTGCACCTGACATCAGTGCATTGGAGTAGGAGGTCTTTGTGGCTATCGTAAAGCTCGGGGCACGATCTAATGTGGAGCTACCGTCAATGCAAACTATGGTGGTTATAGCAAATATTGAAATGAGAGCTTTGAAGGCCAAAAGGGAAAGATTTCATGTGAACGACACTTGTACATGGGTTAGTCGATTCTAAGAGATAGAGGAAGCCCTTCAGAGCGCGACTTTACTCGAGCTTCAAAAGGGAGTTGGATTAAAATTCCGAGGCGAGATGTGGCGGCTGGAGACAATGTTAGGTAGTATGGAGACATTGGAGGGGGCTTGAGAAGAGTTATCTTTTCTGCTTAATAGACTACTAGCCTTGAAAATGGCTCACCTGAAGGTAGGATCCAACAACTGGAAGAGCGTTGCATGTTGAGCGACGTCTAGTGCGCCCCCCAACAGCCTTTGAAAATTGGAAGGGTTGAGTGCCATCCATACCTGATCATAATCATAACAGTATCAGGCCATCAAGGTGAACAATCTCTGTTTGATAGAGCAATATACACAAGGGAAGTCAGTAAAATTGATCCATAACTTCGGGAAAAGGATTGTATATGAGGGTTGGGCCCAAGAGTAACTGTCTCGAGTCCATAGGCTATCAGCAGACTGCTTGAGCTGCACTCGCAGAGAGAATGGTTTGCTGCGTGTGGGCTTGGGGACAAATTGTGAAGTTATGTATATGAAGTTATTTCTCTTTTCTCCTCCATTGCATATAATCAATGGTGCCAACATTAATTTGATGCACATTAAGAAAATATATGTTAGAAGTATGCGGAAATTATTAAATATATGCATGATGTAACACTCATTTGTGTTAAAAGTAGTTGTAGTTCTTACAGATAAAACCCAAAGCTTTGTAAAAAACTCCTACTCATTTAAAGTTGATTCAACTTGAAATCAAGTCAGGATGATATTGAGTTGATTTTGTGCTCCATTATAAAGTCAAAATTTATGTGGAGGTGTTGTTGAGTTATCTTTAACTGACCTGCATATCTCTTGAATCTACCTAAAATGAGTATTTATACATGTATATAATACAAGTATTATATGTATTTAAATACATTAATTAAATAAAAAAATAATTTTGAATTTAATTAATTTTAATTTTGATTCAACTCGTACTCAAATCATTTTGACTCTAATTTTAAGTCAAGCTACAATAAAAATTTCAAGGTTGGCCAGTCAATTTCACGAACTCAACTTGATATCAGTGTAACCAAGAAATTTAATATTACTATAAAATGACATAAAGGACCATTCTTGAATTCGTTAATTTTTCATATTTATTATGAAAGTATTGTTAAAATATATTCAAACTGAGGTGTCTTGTTATATGAGTTTCATCGATGGTTATTCTATTCATTAACATATCAATTAAAATAAATGGAAAGTGGAAACTCAGAATAATGGAAAATGTCTAGAAGATAAGAGGGATTAGAATGAGGAAAACAAAGTCTCGGTATATGATAGACAATTTTAGATGATGTCATATTAACATTTATTTGTCATATTACTTGAAGATAATTTAATATAATTAATGCAATATGATTTAATATAATATGTCATATCATATGGTTTAAATATTTTAGATTTATTATATTGAAAGTTTAATTTATAAATTAGGATATAATTTTTGGAGTTAAAGTTTGATCGTTAAATGAAAAAAAATGCTTTGGAAATATTATTGTGTAATAAATTTTTTATGGAAGTTTACGAGTCAATTTTATTAAATTTCAGTTAGACCCATTATTTTTAATGAATCTTAGTATTGGGCCGCCAAAATTGTCATTGATAGGCAATGCATCAAGGTTAGTGTTGCAAAAACGTGAATGCGAAGATGAATGCGTGGAAAAAATTAGGAATGCTATATTGTGAAATGTTTATATTAGAGATGTGATGAGGGTATCTTTTATTGAAATTAATGACAATAAAATTTAGATATAGATAGTTTGGACTTTGGCAAAGAAGAGAAACGACAGCCAGAGATAACTTAATAAGATAGTTTCTAAGGATTTGTGATGAATATGAATGAGACTACTGTGCAGCGTAAGTTGCTTGAAAAGATTTTCTTGGAATAAGTTAAAAAATCCATATAGCATTCTGCAGGAGCTGTCTGAAAATTGGATTCATTAATCTGTCTGAATATATTTGTTATATAATTTCTCTACTAATACTTACGGTTTGTCTCCAATTATATCACATAAAGATATGGCATCTAGTTGAGAATTCAACCCAATCCAGTCAGAATACGATTATGTAGAAATAATAGAAATAACTGATAGATTTAGATATCTAACATATCTAATGTTAGTGCTGCGGCACTATATTGGGCGGGTCCTGGAATGGTTAGGGCCATGGCCCTGGATTACATTCCTCTATTCTGCTACTGGTAAATTATTTCAGAAAAGCGAACTTAAAATAAAACATACATGATCTGAACTTGATATTAATCAACCGAAACCTGAATTTGTTGGGTATTTTTTATTGAAATTAATGACAATGAAATCTAGATATAGATAGTTTGGACTTTGACAAAGAGAGAAAAGACAGCCATAGATAACTTAATAAGATAGTTTTTAAGGATTTGTGACGAATATGAATGAGGCTACTGTGTAGCGTAAGTTGCTTGAAAAGATTTTCTTGGAATAAGTTAAAAAAAATCCATACAGCACTTTGCTGGAGCAACTGGAAAATGTGGATTCATAAATCTGACTGCATATATTTGTTATATAATTTCTCTTCTGATACTTACTGTTTGTCTCCAATTATGTCACATAAAGATATGGCATCTAGTTGAGAATTCAACCCTAATCCAGTCAGAATACGATTACGTTAAAATAATAGAAGTAACTGATAGATTTAGATATCTGACATATCAAATTTTAGTGCTGTGGTACTATATTGAGCGGGCCCTGGACCTGGATTACATTCCTCTACTCTGCTACTGGTAAATTATTTCTGAAAAGTGAACTTAAAATAAAACATACATGATCTGAACTTGATATTAATCAACTGAAACCTGAATTTGTTGGGTTGTGTCTGGGTTTTATTTCTGAATTGATGAAAATCTAACGCTTTTCCAAACCACTGGCACTGGTATCGATTCCAGTCAGCATTGCAACTAGCTATTTTTACATTTAGCAAACGTTTTGCTTCCATGGTTTTAGAAGTATCTTAGTTTGATAAATCTAGTGCACATATCGTTTCAACTCAAATTTTGTATGTTTTCTTGTGCTCAAGCTCATACTTTTGTCCTCAGAATTTGCTTGCCTATTTTATTTATTTATTTATTTTCTGCCAATTTATTTATTTTTGACATATGATACATTTGAACCTGAATGTGGGTTAGTTTGTGGACATTTTAGTTTTTCTTCTGCATTGCATTCATTTAACGTTGGAAGGAGTAAATCTATCTTAACGTTTTTTGCACCCCGTACTCTGCAATAAAAAGTTGGGAAGTTGGGGTATTTCCATATATACTACACAATGCTTACATATTTACTTATCTAACACTTAAAACTTTGATATTATTTATATAATACTTTAGTGTCATGCTCGCATCAAAACATATGCATAAAAAAACATTATTTGACTTTATAAAGGTTAATATTAATGATAATTTTGATGCGATCTTAAATATTTTAGTTTTATATAATTAAATATGAAAGTTTTAAGATATATAAATACGTAAGAATTGCATGTTTTGTATGTAAATTCCCCAAAAGATTTGCAGCTCGTTCAATTCCTGCTCCAAAGAAAAAAACTAAGTGTTGCATTCATTTTCTCCTTCAGATATTGGATTTCACAGATCATGTTTGGACAGAGTGTTTTTCACAATTGCTAGGAAGGTATACTGATATTGTATCACTTCTTTATGCCTGCAGTCTTTTTGAGCCTTGTGTTTAAAGAGTTTATGTTACTGACTCCTATGAGGCGTGTATAGGTGGATGCACCTTGATCCATGTGAAGGAATATATGATAAGCCATTGTTGTATGAGAAAGGGTATTTATCTAATTCTGTTTCCCGTTCTTCCAAGAAATTGCATCAAAGTCGCAGTTATTCTGAGTGTGAATCGTTTATTCAATGTCCAGATTTGTGATTTTATCTAGTTTCATGTTACTGAAACAATGCTCTTGGGCATTTCTTTTCTGAAGCTGGAATAAAAAATTAAACTATGTAATTGCTATAGCAAAGGATGGAGTACGTGATGTTACAAAGAGATACACACGGAAGTGGACTGAGGTAAACTATCTATCTTTGCGTGTTCTTACCTTTGTTTTTTTTTACTCTGTATTAAGATGTTACTGAAGGATTATAAATTGTTATTTGGCAGGTCCTATCTAGACGTAACATTGCAACTGAAAGCTCTGCCTCTTCTGTTCTTTCTTCTCTAACAAAAGAATTACGTTCTGGATTTTCATCTGAATTTCTAGAGGTTAGGGATATGAAGGAATTAGAAGAACTAGAGAGTGGGCTGCATAATATGGTTGATTCTTCACCATACTTACCTGGGAGGCAGAGTGGTGATGTTGAATGGCGAATGGCAAGGCATGAGTTGGGTTCAAATGAACAAAACTCACTGAGCTTTTCTTTATGTCCAGTTCGAAAATGCATAGATACACATGTGACTTCAATCTATAATGCTTTTGCGCTTCTTTTGTCTTTCCAGCATGAAAGTGCTATTTCGAAAGATGAAGCAATTGAAGCCTTACAAATGCTTAAAAGTTTATTTTTGGACCTTAGAGCTACTCCTTTCAAAGAGCGAAAAACATTTTTGAGTTCAACGTTTAGGCTTTCTGAGGAAGTTATGTTTTTCCTTGAAGAATTGTTTACAGCTGTTTCATTAAAAGATCAGATGGGGAGTGACGGAAGGCTATGTGTTTCCTTAGCTAATGATCCGGTTCAAACGTCTTTAGCATTACCGGTTGCATTGGATGTAGTCAATGAAATAATTGAAAATTTTGGCATTGAAGTACATTGTGGGAAAGTTGCAAGTCAATTTCCCAGATTTGATAGAATATCATCTGGTTTTGTTCTGGCAAGCGGCGAAGAACTCCCATTTGGAATCGTATGTGGCCATAATAGAAAGATATACATTTACCATTTTTCTCTGTTAAACATTTTACATTATTCTGCCGAATAACACAAAATGGATTTCAGGGCACATCGGCATTTGATGGTTCTCGATTGACTAAATGGGAGGAACCAAATGGAGCCAAAGGTAGTGCTAGTCAAAGTGTGGTTAGCAACTCTACTAAGTAACCTAAACTTGCTTAATACTGTAGTGTTACTTAAACTATTTTTGTTTTAAGCTTGTTGGCTCAACTTCATTTGCAAAATGTCACTTTAGCTAATTTTGGCATCGCGCTCTTTTAATATGTATTAATTATATCTTTGTTTTGTCATTCTTTCTTTTTCTTTTTTTAAAAATTGTATTTAAAATTTTTGCGTATGATGCATGCATTGCTTTTCTAAGAACTATTGGTTGAGTCCATTTAAATTCTGTGCATACCAGTGTATATCTTCAGAATGATTTGTTAAACTCTTAATTTAGTGTTAATTATCTCATACTTATTTGTTTTATGCTTAAATTGTTGGCTCAACTTCATCTGCAAAGTGTTAGTACTTTTAACTAATTTTGAGATTGTGATTTTTTATCTTGAATTCTTGTTATGCTATACTCTTATTACCTTTTCTTTTCATTTCTAAATCTACGCAGTTGTATGGATTTTCTTCTAAGAGTACAATTTAATACCGATTTTTGTGCTTGATACTTGCATTACCTTCCTAAGGAAGATGCGTTAACTCCAGTTACCTTATCCATATATCTGTTTGGCTCAACGGACAAAAGTGTATAATGCCCTACTTTATCAAATGATAAGAAACTGATGTATGAAAATATAACAGCAGATATTGTCTTTTAAAACAGAGACAACGACCTCTACAATCTTCATGCTTTTTATAATATAGTTCTGAGTAGTTTGATACTGACAATCTGACAGTTCATTCTTTGGTATCCCAACATTAAGTACTTCCTTGGGACTATTGAAGTTTGGTATAATTTTTAAAGATGATAGAAAATGTTATTTTTACTTGACATTTCTCAAATACTTTATCCCGTAGTGTCAGCTTTTTGTTACTGGAAACCTACATAAAAGATGCTTCATATTTTCATATTTACTTATCATCTATAATTTGCATTTATCTATATGAAAGCCTAATGTGCTGTACCTTTTAAGGAAGCACCCCACTCCCAAAATTTTCCTTTTTTTATTTTAGTTATCATCAAAATTTATAGCGTCTGGCTATTTCACATGCAAATAAAAAGCGAGGGTGTAAAATATAGATATAAACTTTATAATGTCACATATGTGAAAGTTCTTTTTTAACTGTCAAAGTTGATTTTTCTAGAATTTGTTAAATGTTTGATTTCAATCATATTTATTTTTCTAGCCTTATCATTTGTTCTTCATTTTGTATACCATGAAGTAATTATTTTCTTTAATACATAAGATTACAGTGTGTTAAATTACCATTAATTTCTTTAATATATAAGCTTTGCATTTGGACAACTCCTAGAAGTAGAGTGGCCCTTATTCTTTCTTCTAAATTTCTAAGCTATATGTTCTTCAATTTGAAAAGATTATGCTAGTCTATTATCTTAAATATCATTAAAGCTCGTGACTTTAGAATTTCTCTAGTTGTACCCTTAAGATGAATCGGAGGGTTCTTTGTTTGATCATTTGACCGCATTAGAAGAAATTTGACTTTAAAGATGTACATGTATTATAATAATGAATCTGAGTTTTGATAATATTTAGAGCATATCTGGTTGATTTGATTTGTTATATACTTTGGTAAGGGTGAACCTTTTACATGGTTTTGTGATAGCCTTCCAATGTTGTTCATTTTAATGTTGCAATTGATCTTATTTATCCCTTTTTATACTCTAGAGAGAAATGACTAGCTGGATCATGTGCTTAAACACTTTATATGGAAATCTAATAAAAAAATGTATTGGTTTAAGTATATCTTTAATGCATTGGGAGATGGATGTGCCATACCTTTTGATTCTTTGATTTTCTCTGTGCGCTGAAAACATGTGTTTTCCTAAAATAAAAGCTTGCATCCTTGAATTTGCTTCTTATCTTGGGGTGTAATGGATGAATAACTTCAATTTGTCATGGGGATCGTTCTAGAATTTTGTTGTGGAACAATTTTCCTTTCCCTATATTTTTTTCTTTTGCTTGCTTATAAGAGCACTATTTAGCTACTGAGAAACGCTTAAGAAACCATTATTGACATGTCAGACAATTAATTTTTGTAGTCATCTTAAAAAAATTGTACTTCATATTATGTCATGCGCATGCTACACCATTTTTTTCCTTTCTTTATAAGCAACTTAATGCTTACTTGGGATCACTTTTTTTTTGCATGCTTTTATTTTTTAAAACAAATTAGTCCCTTTTTAAAAAACATTTAAAACTTATAAAAATGTTTTGAGTGTTTTTAAAAACAAAATAAAATGTTAAAACATACCAAACATGTTTCATTTTAAGTAAAAACATAAAAAAACAAAAACATAAAACAAAAACAAAAAATGATCCCAAACGGCCCTTAATTTTTCCAAGCTTAATCACATGGTCTTTTATTATATTGACAGGATGCTGGCTATTGTATAAAGTTGCTAATAACCAAAGACTTGATCTTGAGTCCTATGACGTTATGTCAGCAAATGATGCTCCAGAAAGGGATCCAATGGAGTGGTTAGTAAAATTTTCTTTTTATATGTTGTTTGATAGATATGCTCTTTTTATGTAACCACTGCATTTTGTTTTATAAGCTTCCCCAATTTTGTGCGTGAGTGGTCTGGTTGATTACATCTAAGCAACAAGCGTAGCCTATCCTGTAAAATTACAAAAAGATAAGGCAGATGACAAACCAAACTTTCCATGCTTGATTTTAATCAGATCCCTTAGTCATGTATCGTGCTTTATGTTGTCCCACTTTTTTTAAAAATCTTCTATTTTACTATTCCTTTACTCTATTCTGTATTGTCCCCTAAACTTATTTAAGTCTTATTATATGTTCTTGTAGTTGCAAATTCATTAGGCTTTGAAAATTCAGACCCAGCTTATCCGAGAGAGAGAGAGAGAGTTTGTGTTGTAAGTCAAATATTTAGAAATCACATTGGCTCTGTAGATCCGACATCACCTAAAGATTTTTCTCTTGTTTTGCAAGAATTTTATGATCTAGTTTCAGATTTTCATAGACATAAGCCCCCTTTCTTTAATTATCTTTCTTGATGACAAGAGAATTTAATTAAGTTTAGTCAATAGGCGCTTAATGTATGACATGTAGTAACAATTTTGTTTTGGATTGTGAGAATTTACAACCTTTATCTTAGATTAGACTGTGAAGCGAATGATGACGAATAAAATCAACATGTCATGATTCCAATATCTATGATTATGTCATGAAATTTGATTTATTTAATCAGAGGAGGTAATCGACCAAAGTTTACCAAGTAGATTCAAATTAATAGTCACGAGTTGTGTTTGTCCAAGGGAATTTTATTAACCTTGGGTGCAAATCTATTTTAGAGGATAATTTTAAGTAGCTTATATAGAAAGAATTTTTGTCGTATCAAGTGCATTCCATGATTTACTAGTAAGGAGATTTGGGCCATTAGTGAACTTACGGGCTCAAGATGTAATCATAATTTAATAGTATCATTTTGTAGCGAATGGCTCAATCAAATATAACTGTTCTTTTTCATGGAACCATGTTTTAACAAAATTATATGATCAGAGGACATGCCACTTTTTTATTTGTGGGAGATTTATGATAGTGTTCATAGAAATATACTTTATATAATATTGGCTTTTTGTAAGCTTATTTTAATCTTTATATTTATCACATTCGAGGAAATATTGTGGTGGATGAATGAATTATTGTTCAACGATGAATAAATTATTGCTTTAAGCTTTAATAGATAGATTTCACTTGAATTTTTTTAGAATTTTCACAATTTTTTGAGATTTCAACTCAAAATGATTTGCATTAGAAGGTGGGATACCTTGATGATTTTATATCTTTAGGTTGGGATTTTCTATTTACACGGTAATCACCAACTTTTTTGAATAACTTCATTTTGTCATTTCGTATTTTTTGGACTTTGCTTACTTTGAGAATGGACTCTGTCATTTGCATTTGATTCGATTTTAGTTGAAAATTTATCATGTTACTGAACTTAATAACTATATATAGAAAATTGGATTTGTAGATTGAACTCATTATTATACTTTCTTAATGTGTAATACCGAGTCTTCATTTAATAATGGATTTTGTTTAAAAAAGGACCAGAAGTGCGTACGCAAATGTGGGACAATAATTTCATGGATTTTGCACTTAAGTATTAGTCTCCCAGTGAAACAATAATTTCTTTGATTTTGCAGTCAAGTATTATAGCCTGTTTGGGGCAAGCTTGTTTTGGCGTGGTGCTTTCCGAAAATTGGATGAGGCTTTTGGAAACAACGACGCCATAGCGTTGCTTAACAAGTTATGTTAAACGCGGGCCCCACGTTTCTTCACGAATCTATTACTCGTATACCCCTCTCGGTGCTCCCCTCTCACCGCTGCCCTCTCTCTCTCTCTCGTTTCTTCTGCTTTAGGCCGCGCCTCTCTGGCAACTAGTTGCCTTTCTCCTTTCCCTTTTCCCTCCAATCTCTGGTGGCAACGGGTCGCCTCTTTCCACTCCCTCTTCCATCCGATCTCCGGCTCTTTGCTTGATTATTGTGCTCTCTATTCTCCCATGGTATCATATATATATATTTTTATGGAATGACTTTCTCTTTACGGTTTGTGGCTTTCTCATTTATTGTTTGAAGTGAGAATTTGGATTTTGTTATTTTTGGTTATCTCATTTGCGGTTTGAAGTGACAATTTTGGATTTTGCGATTTGTGACTTCATGACTCATCCAGAACGACTTCATGAGACGTTTTAGCAATAACCCTCTACATGTTATTGCAGATTCTACCACTGAGATTGATTGGGCATGGAGAGTATCCTTGAAGGATGACTTAGCTCGTGACATACGCCGTCTGTATTTTAAAAATAATATTATCATATTATTAATTTTTGTTTTAAGTTATTTTCTTAATTTTTATTTGTCGTGTTACACACTGTTAAGTGAGATATCTATCTTTATTTTATAATGTTCTGCACTTGATATTTACTTTTAAAGTATAGAAAGTACTGGTATGAAAAGTTTTGTTGCAAACAATATTGCTTTATAGGGGCAGAATGATCATTTGTCCCGAAAAAACTGTAGCACAACTGTTTTCAAACTGTAAAAAAAAAATAAAAAATAAAAAAAAAAGACAGTAAGCTTATTTGCAGCAACTTCCTGTGACATTTGCTGCACGACATCTTATTAGTAAGTTATAGCTACCCCAAACAGACCCTTAGTCTCCTAGTCTGATGATTAACTTGCCTAACTGCAATGAGGGAGTGATTCTAAAATCATTATTTGGCCGCAATTTTTTAAATTTATTGTCTAGATATTTGTCATGGACGCTAAGTGTTGTAAACTATAATCTTTAAGATGGAGATCAGAGTTGAAAAGTGACAGTGATTTATGAAGTATAGCAATAAAAAAGCTCCTTACCATACTTTAGGTTCCTTTTGGAGCTACTGTAAGCAGTGGCCTTCTCTCATTGTTATCGAATTATTGTAAGAAAATTTGAAATATTTATTGGTATTATAATTTTATTACTGTTAAAAACTTGAAGAATATTTCTCTTACTACAATGTCTTCCTAGTAGATATGGTTGTACAAACATATTTCTCAATGCAAAAATTACTGAAAATAGCCCAATAGAAGGGAGATAGCTGTTTGAAAAGCTGCCCCAAAGTGACAAGTAGTATCATTTTTATCTTTTGAGCACATCTTCCATAAAACATGAAAATGAAAATGTAATTTTTGTGTCATAATTTCACTGCTTAAATAGGATTGTTGAAGGAAGCAATGATGGAGGCCTGAGCTGGAATGTATTAGACAAACGGAGTTCTCAGTTATTTGAGAAACGTTTCCAGCGCAGAAGTTTCAGAGTTGAAACAAGATATCTCTGTAATGAATTCAGGTAAATCAATTTTAGAAGACTCTTTGAAGTTTCTACAATCAAATATTATAGGGGCATTTACATACATACCACCCAATTCTTATGTATTTACATATCTAACCCCTACACTGGCTTTACATTTATACCTCTCAAATACTCCGTGTCACTTCAAAAATACCAGTCTTTTTTTAAAAAGTGAAATACACCTTTTCATCCATGGATAATGTGTTCTATATGAAAAAATTGAAGTTTAGGTTTTTGGTATGTAAATACATAAGATTTGAGAGGAATCATGTAAATCTTATAATGTTATATTGCTCTTTTTGCTGACCGATTTGTATAATTTTACCAAAATTTTATATTCAGTTTGCTTTTGCAATTAATTGTTGTTTTTTAAGTGATCAATATGTGTATAATATCATCGAATTTTCAGATTCAGTTTTCTTTCTGTAAGGGATCCAAATGCGACTTCAAGGTTCCAGATAGGCAGCATTGATCTCTATTGCAAAGGGAGCAGTTAAACAGTAAGTGTTTAAGGTTTAATTGGCAAATAAAAAAATGCTCATTGTGCTCATAATCATTTTTATTTAAAATTGAAATTAAAAAAGTGTTTAAAGGTTTAATTTATAAATGAAGAAATTGTATGTTTATTGTGTTTATATGCATCCCTATTCTATTGTTAATAAGTGATTCTTATAATATTATCACTGGGAAATGTGAATTGTTGGTATTACTGACACAATTATATGAGGTATTGTTATTGAGCTTTTACTAGTGATTGTTCTATTTGTCTTCAAAGTTTTAAATTGAAAGATTAATATTGAAGGTTTAATTTGCAATTAAAAAATTGTTCTGTATTCTAAATTTTATGATAGTATGTAATCAAACATGATAATTCAAGCAGTGCTGCACCTTGTGACTCTTTAGGTGGCAATAGCATTTTCAGTAGTGAGTCTCCTGGGTCATAGATTTAAGCACGTCTGAGTGCATCTGCCTTATAGTGCGGAATTGTGTGGTTGGGCACATGAGAGTGGCTGGGGGCTTGTATCATAGCATTTGGCCAAACAACAAACATTATTAACAATAAAATAATTAAAATAATTCAAAATTTTAGAAAAAAATAAATTAAAGCTAAAAACTGCATAAAATAACCAGATAATTTTTATTTAATATTCAAGTAGTGAACTGCCCATATTATATAAGATAGATAATGAGTGCCAAAAAATAGAAAATTAAGCACAGCAATATTGCACTCCCATGATTAAAAATAAAAAATCTTAACTTATAAAGCTTAGTATGTATTTAAAATATCGATTTATATGATGTAACTGGCGTGAGATTGACTTAACGCCAACAGTATGTTGAACAACAGAAAATTTATAAAGACAGCTAAAACCATCTTAAAATCGTAAGCAACAAATTTTTAAAGGAAGATTTACATGCATATCACTCAATTCCAATGTGTTTACATATTTAATATCTAAATTTCAATTTTTAAATGCACCCCATCTTGAATTCCATCTTGCTGTTGCATGAAAAGTTGTATTTCATTTTATAAATATTAAAGCGGTAGTATCTTTGATGTGATATGCAAGCTTTTGGTTGTATAAATATGAAGTTAGGTATTAGATATGTATATACATTAGAATTGGGCAGTATGTATGTAATAGCCCCATTTTTTAAATCCCAAATCATCAGCCTACAAAATACGCCTTCTATTCTCCCAGGAACAGAGAAATGTATAAATAAATTAAAAGCACTCAAAAAAATAAATATAATAATAAAAATCAGGACTGTTGTAGATATAACCTTTCTGAAATTATATGGGAAAGAAAAAAAGAAGAAAGCTTAGAAATACGGATTCCTGAATAGAATCCGTAGGATCCTAATTCTGCAATATTTTCACATTTACAAGAAAAAAAAATAACTTGAATAAGTGAAAGATCTATACAATATATCTAGATGTAATGACTACAAAAAAATTATCCTTTCATATTGCAGGATACAAAACAACCTATCTAAAATGAGGCGAAGTGCAATTAAATGTTCTTTGTTCAGGCTTCTTTTCATCAACAAATTGGTGCCACCAACACTGTGACCCTAATAATGAGCCACAAAAGGTTAATACTGTAAAAAGCATGGTAGAAAAATATTTATTGCATTATATTATGGAAAGCATAGAAAGAGAGACACATGACTATTATTTGACATTCTTGGAGAAGTGCAAGCAGTTAGGTCTAGGAATTGACAAACCACCATTAAAAGGATTGCATGGTACAATCATGAATAGTTTGGTTTTATATGAATCCAATTACGACCTCCATCTCACTAAATCATAAACCAAACAACAAATTCTTAATTGCAGAACTTTATTACATGCAGGACTATGTAAAGAACTTATTTGTGGTGTTTATATAATGAAAATTAAATCGTTGGTGCTAACTGAGGGATTTACATTCTATGAAAGTGCATAAATTATACCAGAAAGGATTCATATTTACCAATTAAAAGCCTGAATTATGGAGGAAGCATTTTAATGGGCTTTATTGAAGCAACACAGCTTCGATCAGGTTTCAAATACTTTTGATATGTATACTTCACAGGCTTGCAGGATGCTGCTTTCTGAAATCTCAATATCATCTCCGCACAACTCCTGTAACAAATACTAAATAAATCTGCGGTTAAATTTCTTATAAATTTACATATCTAACACCCAAACTGTCATTTAGCATACCGCTCTAATTTTTAACACCACATAAAAGATACCGTTGTCAGCACCTTTTTAAAACTGAAATGCACCTTTTCATGCATTGCTTTATAACACCGAAGTGTTATAAATGTGAATTTCAAGGTGTGGTATATATGTAAATTTCCTAAAATTCAAATGTTATTAAGCAGTGAAGGAAAGAAAGTGCATAAAATAATGGTTATAAGAAAATGCCTGAGTTGGGAGTCTTCGTAGCGAGCGTGTTTACTGAGTAATGTGGTCCAAGGTGGATTCATTTTTAAGTTGGAGCGTGCCACAAATATTGCCGACGCACAAAGCATGGACGGTTTGTATTTCAAAGATTCATTTTCCACAAGACAAAGTTCAATAAGGTAGAAAGCCAAATCTTCTAGCTGGAAGCAAAGTAATTGTAAAAGAAAATTATTAATCAAACTCAAGGTCAAGCTCAGCTCAACTAATTTACACCTCTAATTATTGGCATAGAATTGATATGAAACATGATATTATTGTATGTAATTGGAGAGTGATAAAATAATTACTAAATAAGAATTTGTAATTAATATCTAATATAATATGGGCAGTTCACTAATTACAATTACTTTGCTTTAGGGTAAACATAATACAAAATTGATCCCATAAAAGCCGTAAGTTTCATGAGCTGCAGGCTAAATAAAAGAAACCGGGAAGCGAACATGTTTGAGTATTACAAATACCACATTTTTGCATGGAAGTGTAAATTTTTATCAAGAATATTTTATCTCAAATCAAAACATGACAAAAAAAAAAATAAATAAATAAATAAAAAGTAAAAAATAAAAGTAATCCCAAAGAGCCTCTAAGGATCAATTTGGGGTGATTGCAACTTTTTGTAGACGTGATACTAAATTTGCTATGGCAAAATTAATTTTTTCTTAAAAATATTTTGAGTATTACAAATATTTTCTTTTTCAAAAAAGAAACAATCTTCTTACAACTACCACATTTTTGCATATCTAAATCTCAAAAACAACTTTCAACTACAAAAATTGCAAGGAAGCAACATGCTAAATAAAAGCGGAGAACAATTTGAAAATTAAACCGGGAAGAAAGCCGCCCAAATAACCCCCTAAATGGGTACTCCAAATGCCCAAGGCTTTCAACCAATTCAAGATTTAAAAAATGATTGATGTATGCAGCCTGCGATTACATTACAAGAAAATGGCATCTACTTAACATATCACCCAATTCCTTTGTATTTACATATTTGACACCTAAATTTTTCTTGTTTACATTTATACCATCCAAATCTTTCATATCATATCGAAAATACCTTTTTTTTTTTAACTTCTAAAAACTAAAATACACCTTTTGTGCATAGGAAAGATGGTCAATATGCAAAATTGAAGTCTTCGTGTTCGATATGTAAATACATATGAATTCAGTGGTATGTATGTAAATATTCCTTCAAGAAACCTATTTTCTTAATTTGAACCTTTGACTTATGCTTTACAAAATACGCAATCAAACATTGAGCAAAGCTAAATGGAAGATCTAAATAAATCTTCAGTTGATAAATTCAGGAGGTACAATACCTTTTTGTCAGACTCTGCAGCTCTCAAAAATCTTAACATGAAGACATAAGGAGTTGGTACATTTAAACGAAAGTTCAGCTTTTTCAATATGAAAATCTCCTGAGACAACAAAACAATAGTCACCAAATGCCATAATCACACAAGTAAATAATCTTAAAAGAAAGGGACATTTACATACATAGCACACAATTTTTATTTCTTTACATATCTCACACTTAAACTTTCATATTTATATACATAGCACTCAAATCTTAAAAGTGAAATACACCTTTGCATGCATAGCTTTAAAGCACCAAAGTACTCTCTATGTAACTATGAAAGTTTAGTGAGAGATAATGTAAATATATAAGAATTGTGTGCTAGGTATGCATTTCCCTAAAAGAAAACTCACCATTCCAAGCATTTCATCCTTGGTATATTGGTTTACTGATAAGGTGATCAATTCATCAACCTGCAACAAACTATACATTCTTTAGTAAAAAATTGGTTGGATTTTCAAAATACAAAGCAGCAAGGGATCACCATGCATAAAACCATCATTTAACCTTAGGGTGCCAATAATCTTCATATTTAGATGCCAGAAGAAGTGTGGTAAGACCAAACAATTGCAACTCATTCTTTTTTATATTAACAATCGAAAGTAATCTATCCAGCAGCTCTATCATGAGGAAAAGTGATTCTTCCATCAGTTGATACTTGTGGTGTACCTATATCACAATAATATTTTGACTAC
>NEWO01000253.1:514448-531246 GCA_003013225.1 Phalaenopsis aphrodite | reverse complement strand
TGCGTAGCCAATGAAATCACGCCACGATACCCCGCACGACAGGAAAATAAAAATTGCGCAGTAACATAGAGAATATTCCTCTGTGTTATTCATGTGTTATTGCGTGTTATTCATGTGTTATTGTATGTAATTCATGTGTTATTGATGTGTTATTGTGTTATTCATATGTTATTGATGTGTTATTGTGTTATTATAACAACAAGAATATTCTCAAGACACAATAACACATGAATAACACACAATAACACATAAATAACAAGAAGAATATTTCTGACAGAGTAAAAAGCGGCGCAGTAACACGTGGGAATATTCTCCCCCGTGTTATTCATGTGTTATTGTGTGTTATTCATGTGTTATTGATGTGTTATTGTGTTATTATAACACCAGGAATATTCCCAGGACAAAATAACAGATGAATAATACACAATAACACATGAATAACACGGGGGGAATATTCCCCATGTTACTGTGCCGTTTTTTTTTTCTCTGTCGCGCAGGGTGTCGGGGCTCGATTTTATTGGCTACGCACGTTACTTTACGTGTGTAGTACTGATGTAATATTTTTTCCTAAACATAAGCTTATACATTCTAAAAATTTTGGGTGTTAGATATGTAAATTTATAACCGCGTATTTGTACGGAGATGATATTGAGATTTCAGAAAGCAGCATGCTGCAAGCCAGTGAAATATACATATCAAAAGTATTTGAAACCTGATCGAAGCTGTGTTGCTTCAATAAAGCCCATTAAAATGCTTCCTCCATAATTCAGGCTTTTAATTGGAAAAATATGAATCCTTTCTGGAATAGTTTATGCACTTTCATAGAATGTAAATCGTTCAGTTAGCACCAACGATATGATTTTCATTATATAAACACCACAAATAAGTTCTTTACACAGTCCTGCATGTAATAAGGTTCTGCAATTAAGAATTGGCTGTTTGGTTTATGATTTAGTGAGATGGAGGTCGTGATTGGATTCATATAAAAGCAAACTATTCATGATTGTACAATGCAATCCTTTTAATTGTAGTTTGTCAATTCCTACACCTAAATGCTTGCACTTATCCAAGAATGTCATATAATAGTCATGTGTCTCTCATTCTATGCTTTCCATGATATAATGCAATAAATATTTTTCTACCATGCTTTTTACAATATTAACATTTTGTGACTCATTATTAGGGCAACAATGTTGGTGCCACCAATTTTTTCAATAAAGGAAGTCTGAACAAAGAAGATTTTGATAGGTCATTTTGTATCCTGCAATATGAAAGGATAATTCTTTTGTAGTTTCATCTAAATATATTGTGCAGGTCTTTTACTGCTTCGAGTGGTAATTATTATTATTTTTCTTGTAAATGTGAAAATATTGCAGAATTAGGATCCTATTGATTGTTTTCAACAATATGTATTTCAAAGATTTTTTTCTTTCCCATATGATTTGAAAATTATAAATAAAAATAATTAAATTCTTTTATAGCTTTAATTAATTTATTGAAAAGGGCCATAACCAGTTGCAATCTGTTGTAGATAGAATTATGTAAAAAAGATGTTCACTGTTTACTTTATATGTTTTCCTTGTGCTGGTATCATATTTACTCTCTATTTCTACAAGTTTAAGGAGTTTTTCCCCTTGGTGAAGGCTTTCTTGGAAACATGTTTGGTTTTGGATGGATTGCTTTACTTGGATGGTGTTTAGATTTCTTATTTCTACCATGCTATTGTAATGTCATATTGTTTTTAGCTGTACTTTTTTTTCAGCCTCAATGGTATGGAGGGCTTACACTTTGCTGTGGATATTGGTCTTTTGTTGCTATGTGCTGGGCCTTTTTCTATGGATGCAAGATAATTATGATATAGTTTCTTATCTTTTTGGCTGTTACTTGAGGATTTCTCCATGGTTCACGTATCTATTGATTGGATGGACCTAGGTCTTTTATGTGGTGGCTGCTATTTTTTTCAGTTATCTTTTGGAAAGGGCTTCCCTATTTTTGGTAACTTGGTTCTTTTACAATTGCTTGGGGGTTTTTTTCTCCTTTTGTCATGCTGCCAGTTCGTATTGTTTTGGCCTCTGTTTTGGGGGTTGTTTTGTTGCTCATCCTGCCTCTCTAGATGTTCAATGTTGTCTGGAACTGATGGTCTTGTTTGTACTTTGGAAGGATTTAAATGTTCTGTGCTCGAGCCATTTTCTATAGGTCTTTTGCTTCTTGCCTGTTGTTGTATGTTATTACCTGCTGCTATGCATGTGGGTTTCCTTTTAGGTGGGCTATCATGTGGATTCAAGTGGAGACCTATCTTCCCTTTGTTGGAGCTAAATTCTCTTAGATGTTTTATGACAATATGAGTTTTGGTGTGCTGAGGGTTTCCTTTTCTTCTCTACTCTGCCATTCATCACTTAATTTTTGGGGTTGCTTCTATACTGACCGTGGAGTAAAGATATACAATTTAAAATTCTCTATTTTCGGTTTTTGGGGTATACTTGTATGTTTTTTTGGAGACCATTTTTTGAGTGTTAGCACTACTGGAGGAGAAACCCCTAAGCTTGAGTATTGTATTTTTGGGTTTTAGTAGTGGGGCTCTACCTCCACACCCCATTGTATCCCCTATTTTTGATGATATAAAAGTATCCTCAAGTTTTCCTAAAAAAAAGAGAATATATATATATATATATATCTAAACTAAGACTGATCTGTCTTTAGCCCACTCTCTCTGGCTTGGGATGTCTTCTCTTCTCCATTTCTCACCCGCAAAACCTCCCCAAAACCCCTCTATTTCACCTTCCCAATCCAAATGGAGCGGCCTCCGCAAACTGCTCCCCCGTCATCCTCCCCACCCCATAACCCTAAACCTAATCTCAAAATCCCCATCAGTTATCTTCTCCAATCTCAAAGCACCACCTTTCCCGCTGTTCCACCACCACCCCACTCCTCTCTCAAACAAGTCCTCCTTCTCCACCGTCACCTACGCCGGACGCAGCAAGAAAAAGCCCGGAGGCCCCTCTCCCGGCCGCATCGAGGGAAGCGGCGAGCTCCGACGCGTCGCCAAGGAAAACGCCCGCCGCCGCTCCCGGCGAATCGCCGAAAACCGCTTCTTCCGCCGCTCCCGCTCCGCCGCCGAGCAAGCCGACTCCTTTACTGAGGATGAGCTCGAGATGATTGGCCTCGGCTACGATCGCGCCGTCCGATTCATGTCCAAGGATCACCCCATGCTTCGACACCCCCATGATTGGTACAAGTACGGCCGATACGGCCCTTACTCCTGGAGAGGAATCGTCGTCGGCCCCCCAATCCGCGGCCGCTTCACCGACGAGCGCGTCAGCATCATCGGCGAGGTTCGCGATCACGAAGAGTTTGAGAAGATCGAACAGTTCGAGATGGCCAATGACTACTCCCGCCATGTCCTGGATCTCAATCCTTCCGTTGGCCGTCGCCTTTACTGGGTTTTCGTCCGACATCCAAAATGGAGGTCCAGCGAGCTCCCATGGCAGCAGTGGACTCTGGTCTCCGAGGTCGCGGTTGAGGCCGGCGAGAAGGATTGGATTGATAAATGGAGCTTGATGGGTCGATTAGGGAACAGAAGTCGAGCATATGTCACGCAGTGCGCAGCTTGGATGAGACCTGATATCATTTATGTTAAGAAGCCGCTTTATCAGTGCCGTTTTGAGCCCCAAGATGAGTTTTTTAAGCAGCTATGGCCGCTGCTGGATCCGAGCACAGAGAACCAGTTTAAATTCGAGCTGAGGAGAGAGGAAAAAGGTAGGGTTTTTGTGGAGGACTACACCTACTTTGGCGGGCTGTGTAAGATTGTCAAGATTAGTTTTAAAGCCTATGTGGATGATGTGGTGAATGCTTATCAGAAGTTGAGTGAGGAAGGAAAATCACAGTGCTTGGAGTTCTTACTGAGGAACCATCCAGTGGAGTTACTTCACCCTTACACTAAGGAATGGAAGGCGAAGTTAGAGGAGATGGAGTTGGGTTGTGATGCGCCTGATGAGAGTGATGATGATGGTGGTGGCAACGAAGAAGAAGAGGTTGCTGAATGGATTGAGGATGATGATGGTGGTGGTGGTTATGAAAATGATGAGGAGGAGGGGGAGGAGGATTATGTTTTTGAGGCTTCAGGAGGGTATGATGAAGTGATTGATGCGGGTGAAGAAGAAGAAGATAATGATGAAGAAGAGAGAATAGATCCTGAAGAAACTCGGGAATACTGGGATGAGCAATGGGAGAAGGCGCTGAGGAGCTCGCAGACAATGGAGGAACTGGTGAAAAAGAGGCTTGATGCATCTGAAAAGAGCTACAAGAGGAAGATGGAGGAGGCGAGTATGAAAGAGGACGAAAACTATGAATCAATTCAGAGCAATGTGAATGCAGAATTGGAGCAGATTAAAGCGGAATGGAAGAAAGAGGAGTTCAAATGGGCCAAAAGGAAGGTGAAGAAAGGAAAGTTGCCCCCTGAGCTGTTTTTAAAATCTGCTGTCAGGCCATTTACCTACCGAAATCTTGTTAAAGAGATTGTTTTGATGAGACATGCTATTATCGATGGGGATATTAGTTTAAAAAACTGAGTAAAGCACAATTTTTGTGGATTTTTTTGTTATTAATGGAGAAGAACACGCATTGGTTATCTGGCTGCTTCAAATCATGTGGAACGGAAATTTTGAATCGGATTTCTTAAAAAGCTACTGAAAATCTGATTGCTTGCTTATCAGTGTGTTCGGATAGGAAAACATATATTAAGGGCTCGTTTGGCGCTGCATTTTTCAGGCGTTGCGGTCAGAAAATGCAGATTGACCCGTTTCGTTATCGCGTCGCAGACGTGTTGTTTTGAAATTTTTTTAAAATGCAGCCACGGGTTTGACTATATGGCCCGCATTTCTCCTTTTTCGACCGCAAACATATTTACCCTCATGGCCCCTCTTCTCGTGTTACCGGTCTCTTTCAACCCCTCTCCCGCAATTCTTCTGCCCTAGGTATATATCTCCCGTGGATCCGTGGCTCCGGTGGCTATTTTCGGTTATGAGTGGGTATTCCAGTGACCCTTTTATACTTCTCACTCTCCCGCTCTTTTCATCCGCTTGACTTTTGATCGTTTGTGCACTCTATACTGTGTGTGCTGGAGGTAGTACTTCGGTTTGAGATCACTTCGGGTGGTTGCTATTTTGTAGAAGTGTGTATTCTCTCATTCCTTCTTCCTTTTCTTCTTTAGATTGGTTTGGTCATCATGTGGTGTTCCCTTTTCTTCGTGACTTCTCTGTTCTTCACATTTTTTCTCTTCTCTGTGTGGTTATGCGCACTATGTTGGTTAGTTTAATCTTTTAGCTCGGTTTTGGTGGTTCTTTGTTTGCTCATTTTTGGTGGTTTTCAATTTGATGTGCTCGGTTATGTGATTTTGATGCTTCATATTGCATTTAAATGGGTTTTGGTTTATGCCTTAGATGCAATTTTGCTTGGATTAGTGCTTTACGGTGATCTTTGGATTTTTGATGCTTTACTTTGTTAGCAATCCTTCGGGTCTCCTGTATGTGGTATGTTCGATTTCTTTTGGTGCTTTTGCTGTGGGGAATTTGAATATCTTTATGAACTTTGATATTTCAGTGGGGAATTTGAAAATTGGATGAAATTTGTTGCTGGATTTGTTAATGATAATATTTCAGGTGCTTTGTATATGTTAAGTATGGGCTGAGAAAATGAATTTTGAATTTCAATGGGAATTTCATGTTGAATTTGTATGTTGCTATTTCCAATTTCACTGGAATTTTAGTGGGAAAATTGGTGTGGTGTGGAGATTGTGGTGTGGTGTGGTTTGTGGATGTGTTGGTGTGTGGTTTGGAGTTTGTGATGTGGTGTGTGGATGTGTTTATGTGGATGTGTTGGTGTGGTGGTGTTGGGAGGTTGTGTGGTGTGGATGTGGTGGTGTAGGATAGTTATATGGTGTGAAGATGGTGGTGTGGAGTGTGGAGTGTGGAGTGTGGAGTGTGGAGGTGTTGGTGTAGGGTGATTGTGGGATGAGTAGGTAGTGGTGTGGTGTGGTTTGTGGTTGTGTTGGTGTATGGCTTCGAGTTTGTGATGTGGTGTGGTTGTGGATGTGTTGGTGTGTGGCTTGGAGTTGGTGGTGTAGTGTGTGGAGATGTTGGTGTGATAGTGTTAGGTGGTTGTGTGGTGTGAAGGTGGTGGTGTATGGATCTGTTGGTGTGGTGTCGAGATGGTAGTGTAGGAGAGTTGTGTGGTTTGTGGATGTGTTGGTGTGTGGCTTGGAGTTTGTGGTGTGGTGTGTGGAGGTGGTGGTGTGTGGATGTGGTTGTGTGGGAGACTTGTGTGGCGCGGAAAACTCCCTCGCGAGTTGGAGAGGTGGACTGGCCCGACCTGTCCAATTGGGGGCCGGTCCAAGGTGATCCCAAACTGAGTGGCCCGGGCAAGGATTCTAACCAAGTGCCTCCCCTGCCCCTCCCCGACTTCCTTTTATGCTTGTTCTCCATAGGGAAGGATTTTAATAGCCATTCTGAGTATTCACACCCCTTTCTTTTGGAGGAGTTTCCTTTCTTCCTCTTTACTTTCTCCTCTTCTTTCTTGTTTTTCGCCTAGCTAGGGTTATATGTATGCTGGTTAGCTAAGAGTCTAAGGAGTTTTTGCTGTGAGTTGATGTCCGATTTTTTTGTGTGGAATCATTTTTCCTGTTCTGGTGCGTATCCAAGGAGGTGGTGGTACTCTGGTTATATCATATTCCGAGGTGGTGACTGTATCTCCCCTTTTTACCTTCCCTACTTCGTCTCCTCCGCTTCTCTTAGCCGCCGACCATCCCCAACCGCTTTCCCCCTGCACTGCCGATCCTGTTTATGCTGCAGCAATCTGTTGTCTAGCCCGTTCAGATCCCTCTCAGCATCTCGCCGACACCCATACAACCGTTACCTTGTTGTCCCAGACCTTTCACATCGCTGCCCTTGCCGTTCCGCACCTTCTAGTCACCAATCTGCCTGCCGCCGGCCACCTAAAACCTTCTATTCTTGCTGTTCTCACAATTCCACACACTTCTCTCTCTGCCATCAGCCCTCCCTTGCTGCCACCACCATCCCTGCCAACCATCCTGAACCACATAGCTGACCACCACCACCCTTGAAATACACCTTAGACGTGTTTGTTTGTGTTGGTTTATGTTTTAGTGATGTTATTTTCAGTTTGAGTGTATTGTTACTCTATTTCCATATTAATAAAAGTTGTTCTTGTGGTTTGGGTATTTCTTCTCCGGTATCATTACTGACGCGGGGCTCATGGAGGACCGACCGGTCCTCTTAGGGGGGGGGGGTTCTAAAATTTGAGTTCTTGATTTTATTTTTATTTTCCTTTCTTAATGTTAATGTTCTCTAATTTAGGGTCAAGTATTTATTAATAGGAATTGATTTTGAAATCTGAATTCAAGGTTTAACCTTCATATTTTCCTTTTGAAGGTTGTATCTGCTTCGAATATTCCTCGTTTGAGGTGTTGATTGTCTCCACGGGTCCAGATGTTGCTCTAGCTATAGCTCGGCCCACCGAGATGCTCATCTCTCCTTCCTCCCTGCTGCCTACCATACTTCCCGCAGCTTCCCGCACCCAGCCATCATCCCTGCAGATCCCGTTCCCCTTCCCTACTGCCTCACCATCCCTGCTGCCCACCTGCAGCCAACAAGCTCCGTCCCTTCCCCAAACTGCCGCAACAGCCCCTGCTCATTCCTGCACTACGATAACCGGGATTTCCTGCTCTTCTGTGAGATCCAGCCAGCACTGTTCTCTGCCGTGAAGTCCAAAAAATGCTGCTCCCGCTGCTCTGCCTTCCCGTGTTCCGCCTCTTTTTATCAAGCAACACCACCACCCCTCCTCTCCACCTGCCGCCATAGTCCCCACTCCGGCAGGCCTCGTGCAGCCAGCCAACTCCCACTTTGCCGGCCCTCCCGCTTGCATCCTTGCAGACCACCACTGCTCTTGCTGCCTTCCAGCAACAGCAGGCTTCCTTCCGGACAGCAAGCACTCGCCTCACCTCCTCCCTGCTTCCTTCAGCTGCGGTTCGACGTCCCTACTACTGCTGATTTTCTGTCCACCTTCCTAGTCGCCAACATCTCTCCGGCCTTCATCGCTAGAGAGACTATTCTAGAATTTTGGGTGAGTTATGGGCTCACTCAAAATCATAACACATTTAAATAGACACTCGAGAAGTTGAATAGAGTCGATGTACATTAGATTCTTCTCTAAATTTAAAAAAAATGGGATAATTATAATTCATGAACCTACCTCCAAAAAGAATTTTGAATGTAAAAAAATGATATATATTGATCAAATTTTGATTGAATTTATGTCCATTTTATACCAAAGTCCATCATGATGATACAACCAACAACAAACCTCCTCAACATTTCACAGAGAATAAGGACATCCCTAAATTTTTTTCTTCAAACAACTTTAATAAAATTCCACTCCATATAACTTGCTTTTGGTCCAAAGAAATTGGAATATCAATACAATTCCAAAAATTGATAATTGTTCTTCATATTACAATCAATCTCAACTCTGAATTTATCAGATTTACATCCACAACCCCCTGATGCACTCATTCCTCCTTCAACAATCATCATTCTGCAATCTTCACCTTCTGAAATCTAAAATTATACAAATATTTCAAAATCTCAGATCCCTGATCAAAGCAGGTCAGATCAAAATCAGCTCAGAAATGCTGAATCTGATGCTCTTTCACACAGGTTTGGGTAAAATCTGCTCAAAATCGAAGACCTCAAACATCAGACGCCTGACATCAGGTTTCCCATAGACGCAGTAAGACAGGCCATGAATCGCCTGCTGAACTGCTGTCGAAGTTGGATTTCGTAGGCGGCGATTATGCTCATACTTGTCCTGAACTGCTTCGTTATATATGATCATTCGATGGAGATGCTTTTCTCTCAAATATCGGCCGCAGAACTTGTTCATCATGAGGCGTCTGTGCTTCTCTTGAAGCCACTTTCCAGGCGCATCAAGATGCTTCATCAGCAATCTCTCAGCCATCACAAGATCCTGATGAAGTATCGGATGCATGAAGAGCTCTGTAGAATTTTAAAATGGGTGAAAGAGGATGAGGATTACCTGTATCTTTTGTCCGACATATTCCAATCGCTCGAAGCAGAATCGAGGGTGCTCGAACTTGTACTTCGATGGATGCAAGAAGCAGAGCTGTGATTAATATAAAATCTAAAAGGGTTAGGTGCATTTATTTTGATAATTGAAGAGGAAAAGCACACACGTCCTGTGTATTTTACATAGCTCACACATATATAGCACATTGGTACTTTAAAACTCCACATGAAAAAATGTATTTCATTTTTGAGAAATGGTAATAGTGCTATTTTTTAATGCGATATTAAAGATTTGACTGCTATGTGTGTAAATATGAAAGTTTAGATGTGAGATATGCAAATACATAAGAATAGTGTGCCATGTATGTAAATGCCTCAAATTGTAAAGCTCGATATCAAATGAACATGCTCAAACATTACATGCTTGTTTATTTACGATCATGAACATGCTAGCTTGTTATTTAATAAAAAGTAAGTAAAGACTCGGTAAAGGGCTCATTTAAATATGGTTTAATTTGCCTTTCAATATATAAAGACAATTAGTTAGTTAATTAGGCTTGTTTACGGTTCAAACTCGATAAGCAATAAACATGCTTGAACAAGATTTGAAACTCAATCATAGTCAAGTTCAATTCAAGTTTGAAAAGAAAATAATAGACAAGCTTGAACATTATAGCACTTGGTACTTAGTTCAAATTGACTAATAACTTCTGAAATATATTTTCGAAAACTTCAACATATTTTTGGCATAAATCTTTTCATCTTGATGTGGTATATTATAAAAAAAAACATTAAAAATAACATGAGATATTTTCTCTATATTCTCGAAATTTAGTGCTACTAATCAATCCATAATACATATTTTCTAATGTTTTATTATCCTGTCATCCCTTTCCAGGGTATTAATTATAAGCTTGAATATCTCCTTTGCTCACAAATATTGAGTCAATGTTTAATCTTCAATCATAAGACATCGTCTTAATCTTTAACATTTAACTATATATTAACCAAATTGCCCCCTCACATCTACATCTAAATCTTTACTTTTATACATCTTCAAAACAAACTCAGCTTCTCTTTGTTAGACTAATCTATAGTTTGCTTCTTGAACTCATTGCTTTTGCTTTTCAAAGAAGTGCCAAAATAGTCCACTGACTATTTATGTGAGGTCGTTTTAATTCCACAATTTATAAAAACGTCAAATTAGTTATCAGATGAAATGATCCACAGGGTGAACTATTTTAGCTCCCATTAATAAATCTGGGACTAATTTGACACATTTATAGACTCTAGGACTAAAATGGACCTCTAAAAAGAATCAAAGGACCATTTTGATAAATTTCTCTTTTCGAAACATTTCCTACTTATTCTCTATTTCTCTCATCTGTTTACATATTTAATTATCACATGAACTAAAAACTTTACACATTTACCTTGATTAAAGGTTCTAAATTTTTATCTCTTTTCCTCAGCCATTTATATTCTTAACATTCTTCTTCCTAAACACCTCAGCTAGCACACAAATCACCAAAACTCGCAATTTTCAATTTCAAACTTAATCACCAAGAGTTCATACTGATACCAGCATCACATTGAATCAGAAGCTCAAGCTAGGTACCTGCAACCCCAATCCAAGCTCGATGTTCCTCGCTTCAGTGATCTCCGGAACTCTATCTGTCATCTGCAGAGGATATCCAAGCACTTCCATAACCTTCGGCCTGCAATCAAAATCCCAAATGTTGCCACGGAAACGATGCATTCCTGGTGGAACACATGCCCTGAAAAGCCTTGGATGAGTGAAAAGTGCATCTTCTGGAGGCTGGAGAAGAGACGAAAAAGCCATGAAGCTACTCAGTTAACTATCAAGTAATAACAAGCAGAAAGAAAAAGAAGTCCCCATTTACTATACCTTATACGCAGCGACCTCTTGCCAGCCGAGCTGACGGCCTTCAAATTCGACTGAAACATAATCTACGTCTTCTAGTTGTCGTCTGAGTTTCGGTTGGCAGTTCTCGTCCTCTGGATCCATTCCAAAGGCCTCGAAGAGAATGCGGTAAATTTCAGGCATGCCGAAGCATAGATAAATGGCTCCAAACAATGCCCAGAATACAGATCTGACCAGAAAGAAGGTGCAGAAGAAATTGTTAAGGTGGTGAAAACAATATGTCTGCCGTCTCAATGCAATATAAAGTTGGGGGAGATATAGAAGACGATATATCATTTACTATGTAATGCATAATAATATGGAAGATTTACAAAGATACCACTCAATGCTTACATATATGCCACCACCTCTCCTAAGCATTAAATGGTGTATTCCACTTTTTAAAAGATAAAAAGTTGCTATTTTTGATGCGATATGGAAGATTGAGTGGTCTAACTGTAAAAAGTTTAGGAGTGAGACATGTAAATAAATAAGAATTGGGTGATATGTATATAAATGCCCCTAAAAGAAACTTTGGTTGGACGAGAAAGCAGTTTGGTCAGAATTTTGTTGGTAGACGTTCAACTGAAGAAATGCCAAATATACATCCATCTACACGACTTAGATGTGAAGGCTTATGGGTTGCAACCTTGTGTTCATTAGATGAAGAAAATATAGGATAAATATTGCACAGGTTTGGCTACTTGAATCAAACAATAAATATTAATTAAACTCCTAAAATAAAGCTGCGCTTGAGTTATCATCATCATCATATAAGTTACCCAAGTTTCAACTAATTGGGGTCTGCGTCCTCTACTTCGGGCAAAGCACTCTCATTTGGGTCCTCATCCTCAACATCTTCGAAGCTTCCTTAAAAAATTAAGTGTGAAGTCTTTGACTTCGGTAAATATCACCATGTTTCCTTCCCCTCTTCACATCGCAGTGCACTTTCTAATTTGGTAAAACATCTAGGGATTAATTTCAGTGTCTACTGATTTATTTTTGTTATTTTGTCACTTCCATTGATAGCCACACTAGCGTTATTTGGGTTTATTTGTTGGAGTGTTGATCTAAAGTCTTGTTTATATTCAAACTATTCTATCAAGAATTGAAAGTACAGATTTCTAGTAAAATTTATACTTTTTGCATTGATAATGCTATTGGGTGAATGGTTGCATTGATAATGCTATTGGGTGAATGGGAGTTTCATTCCACTTTTTATGTGTCAAGAATGGTCTTATGCATCAATTATCATGTCAAAATACATCTCAACAAAATGAAAATTTTAATTGTAAGGATTATCATCTTATCATATTGTTCGCAGCATAATATTTCATGTGTTCTATTTTTTATTCTGACAATTCTCTTTTTCACTCTACCCTCAAGTCTACAACCATGTGTATTTTGTTCATTTTCTTTACCCAGACAGTGATAAACTTTTTATCAAGTCATTTGATGTTGTTTTTTCAATTATTCTCATCATTGAAAAGAAAGATATTAATGTTACAATCCATCCAAGGAAAGATGATATATCTATCCATGTTACCTTGCAAGAGGCCTCTCCTCTCACAGTCATCTCCTACCCACAATCTGCTCCTCTACCACATTTAGTCACGATGTATGTACCCCTGTTGCATGCTCACAATCAAAACCCACGATGTCTCTTTCTGAAGTATCTTATATTATCTCATCAACTAAGGCTGAGCATCTGACTATCATTGAGCTCTCAAATTTATATTTTCTGATTGCTCTCTGAAAAGGTAAACACCAAATCACTAATCATCTAGTATGCTCTTTCCTTTCCTTCGAGCATTTATTCCCTTTACTTAGATTGCTTTGTCTTTACCCAATTTCTCTATTCTCAGAGCATATCAGGAACGAATCTAATTGGAAGCAATGCCATAAACAATGAAATAGGAGCTATTCATCACGACCCCTCTTAGGACTAAACCCATCTCTTATCAATACTTCTTAACTATTAAATTATATTATAATGGCTATATCAATTGCTAAATGGTTCAAATGGTAACAAAAGGATATAGTCAAGCGAATGACATTAACAACTCTAAAAATTATTTCCCCTGATGGCTTGTTTATTTTCATCTTCTTCTCTTTATCATCATTTATCAGGGTTGGCATATGCTCCAAATGAATGTCAACAGTACATTTCTCTATGAAGTTCTTCGAAGCCATTTATGCTAAGCTATTTAGCAGTTATGTCCTAAAGGGGTGAAAAAAACACACAAACTTAAAAAGCTATATATAAATTGAAACAAAGCCTTCATTCTATGTTAGACAAAACTTAAAAATATAATTGCTAATCATTATATCTTTACTTAATTTTTTTCTTTGGCAAGATTATTCTTGCATGTGTGCTGCCATCATTTCATTCATTAAGAGTGATATTTAAAACATTATTGAAATATAATTATATCTTTAAAAGATATTATTTTTCAAGGAAATAGGGCACCATATAGCAAGAAGGTATTTCTCTTTTTTAGAAAAATTATGCCACACTCTTCAAGAAATTAGCAGCCTTGGATTCCAATATGCTAACTTTCTCATGGATTAGATGTTCTGCAAATATTAGGGAATACAAGAACATTGAAGATGCTTTTGTAAGCTAATAAGCTTAGCTATTTTATAGCCACTAGACTTGGAATGTCTTTTGTTGTTGTTATAATCAATCAATAAATGCAAAATCAGAAGAAGAATAATAAGAGTTTATCCTGGAATTTTAAAATATGTCAAGAAATCCCTTGATAAAGGATATATCTATCCGAGAAATAAAAAATCGATTCGAGTATTGAAGCTTATGCAAATGATGTTTAGTATTTTTTTAAGATAGAAAATTAACTTGTAGATATCATGCTTTCGTTGGTGTAAATATTATATCATGGAGGAGCGAGAAATAAGTAATATTGACCAAATCAAGTGTTAAAGCAAAATAGAAGGTAAGGACTTATATCTATGATTCTTATAGAATAATTTGACTTTCTTTTTACATGGCTTATGGATTTAAACAATGATAATCATTCCGCAATATACATTGCTAGTAATCCCGACTTTATAAATGAACCAAACATATCAAAGTTAACCGTAATAAAAAATAATGTCATATTAAAGAAACCACCTTCTGCCAATATCTTATGTTAAATCCTAATGAACAAAACTTGATATTATATATCTTTATTCTTTTCTTAACCTTCCATACAAACCCTTAGGAGATTTACCTTTGCTTTCTTTGATAACTCCAGCAAGTTTTCCAACTTAATAGTTATTGTATTTGATATAAATTTTTCTTCTTTTAATTCTTTAAAAGTATAGTTCTAATTTTAGTAACCAATTATAAATCCCAACTCCACCACCAATTGCCTTGAATTTTGTAAGTCCCACAACTCACCTCAAACTTTAAAGCAATCTTCATAATATAACTATTAATTTATCCTATCACAACTAGTTATAAATTTCAATTCCCTCTTGCAACAATCTATTTTGCAATAATAACATCTTCTCACCTTATAATCTCCAATATCTCATCCCATGCTAAATATCTATTTGATAACCAACTTCATAACTCCAAAACTTACATCCATAACAGCTAAACCATGCAATGCGGTACATTATTTTTTATAAAATGATTTTTTTTCCTTTTAGTAAATGATAGTCTTTTGCTTTAAAACTCTACTTTTTAAAATAACTAAATACCACTCACGCAATCACACAATCATTACATTTCTATCCGCTGTTCCATTGAAATCCAGAAAAAAAAAAAATCATTTTCAACCTCGCTTAAGAAGTAGAAAGGATTCAATAGATAAAAGTGATTCCACAAAGCATTTCATAAACATTAAACCAAGCAAATCAACTTACTTCACAGGCGGTTCCCTTTCCTTGCGAATCATCTTCTCCATCTCATCATAAGGAAACACCAAATTCTGCAAGCTGGCAGCTTTGATCCATTTGGGCATAACATTCTTCCCAGTCAAAGCGTACACCCTCTCCCTCATCGGTCCAGGCGACTCCCTAGGATACTTTTGCAGGAAGAACTCTGCAAATGCGAGCTCAATCACATACTGCCCCAGAAACCAGAGCCTGGAATGCCCATGCCTGATATGCCTCGCCTTGGTTCTCTCACCCTCACCAAACGGATGCTGAAACGCCAAATACAGCAAAGTATCGAATTGCTTGGCGGGGTTATCATCTCCGAGCTTCTCCGAAGGTTCAAGAGGATAACCTAAGGCCTGCTTGGCCTCGAGAAGATACTCATCAATCCAAGTCCGGTCGGCATTGTTGAGGCGAGAAGGAGGGAGGCAGGAGCTCAGCAGAGGAAAGGACTTGAGGGAGAGCTGTGGGCTGTTGAGGAACCTCTGTGTGAGCTTGGCGTCGTCGAGAGGAGGTTTGAGTATGAATCTTCGGGGAGGGATCTTCTTCTTGGGTGAAGTGACCTTCTTGCGCTCCGCTAGCTCTTTCAGGAGGCGCTGCGGGCTGTTGGCTGGCGTGGTGGGTAGGGTTAGGATTTTTTGCGGCGGGGTGGATGGTTCGCCGGAGACGGCGACGGCGCGGATTGAGATGGAAATGGGGGAGAATTTCAGGGGTCCGAATTGGGATTTGAGGGGAAAAGAGGAGATGGAGGAGGAGAAGGAGAGCTCTGTTGATGCGCTTGGGCGGGGTGGAAAGGTTAGTGCGGACGAAGTCATGGATCAAAATCGGATTTTGCAGAGCAATCAGCGATTTTCGACAGCGGGTTACTTCGGGCTTTAAGAAAAATAAGAAATGCAGGAGATAAAGAGACGGGTAGTGGAAGGAGGAACTATTGCTATAAGATATGCTGGAGTTAATACTTAACTAAAAATATTTTAGTTAATTATTAATAAATAAATTATCATTCTAATTTAATGTAATCATTTTGATGTGATCGTTAAATTAGAAACAATACATTTTATTGATTAATATTTTTAATTAATTAATAATGATTATGAAGAATAATTAATTAATTAATTCAACTTTATTTTTTCTTACTAATTAATAAATTTTATTAAAAGTAATCCAAAAATTATAATTAAACAAAAAAAAATAGTGTTTTACATACGTACCACTCAAAATATTGTAATTTACATTTGCAACAATTATAATTACATACGCATCTTCAGTTTCGCCAAAAACCATCGTGCCGTTCGAAGACCTTCAAACCCTTTTCTTGCTCTTGTTGCTTCGCTCTAATCTTAAGGGGCTGTATAGTTGTAAGTAGGATTAATTTTAAATAAGATTTAGTAAAACCTGTAAACCCGAATCTATCAAATTCTGAGATGGTTATATCTCGAAAAATGTTTGATATTATAGGAATTAAATATTAGAAAAATGTTTGGCTTTTTTAAAAGAATTTAACAGGGTTTATTAAACTTTTAAAAATAAATATAAAATAAAATAAATAAATAAATATTCAAGACCTCAAAATATATAAAAAAAGAAGAAGCATTTACATGAATTAATAGTTAGTTATATAAATTAATAATTATTTTTTAAACTAATTACTTAGCAATCATTAATTTAACATTAATAAGTTATTAATTATATAAATTAATAATGAGTTCTACTTTTATTTATTAATTAAATATTAAACAATTACATATAAATTTATCCAATCATAATTAATTTGATCATATATAAATTATTTATTAATTATTAAACAATTAAAATAATAAAATTAAGTTAAAATAATAATAATAATAAAACCACAAACCTATCTTTTACATCCTCCCCCTCCCGGCCCATC
>NEWO01000253.1:421760-510650 GCA_003013225.1 Phalaenopsis aphrodite | reverse complement strand
TAGCTTGTGAGCTGAGCTCGATGAGCTAACAAGCCAGCCCCAAATCGACTCATTAGTTTGCGAGTGTGCCCGTTTAAGAAAATATTAAATGCATAGGAATTGTGGTATGTATGTAAATGCCCCCTTTATTATAACATTAGCATGAATTAACATTGTTTTTGGTTTTCGAAATAAACAAGCCGGCTCAAACTAAGTAGAATTAGGCTCAAAATTGAGTTTGAGCTCAAATTCAATTAATTAATCAAGCTCAACTTCAAGCCGAGAGCGACTCGAGCTCAACTCTACTTGTTTACACCCATAGAGGTTTGTATGAAGATATGGAGCTTGTATGGAACTAAGAAGTGAAAGAGGGGATACCTGTTTGTCTCACTCCATGAATCAAGGATAATTGTTGCAGAACATTTAACGAAGATTTGCATCGATGATTTTATGCGTGCTTCTACAGAGGCACGACTGAGTATTTCAGGTTCTACCATTTTAGAAGCATGGCCGTTAGAAAGAGACAGCCTTTGGCGCTCTGTCCTCTCCAACCTAATAAATTCACTGCCGCCTATAATAGCATTGATGCACCTGAAATGAGAAACCGCAACACCTATGTGAGATGAATAATTGCTTTAGAGATAATAACTGTAAAATAAGTTGATTTTCTGGATATATAAATATATGAACGGCGACAATAATATATATTACAATTTATATAGAACTTTCAATTAGGCTTTAAGTTCGCAAACTCAATTTTCAACTCAAAAGAGTAAACGAGCCAACACAAATGAAATATTCTGGCATATTTATTAAATGAAATATTTTGGCATATTTATTCAACCAAGCTATACCCTTATGACATGTTTGGGATCAATTTTATTTTTTGTTTAGAAGATTTACTTGCATACCACTCTATGTATTTACATATCTATGACGCTTAAACTTCAATTTTTACATACATACCTCCTACCTATGCATGAAAAGATGTATTATTAGAGTAGTATTTTTGATGTGATATGACCGGTTTGGGTGTTATAGATGTAAAAAGTAATATTTAGTTGTTATATATGTAAATATATAGGAATTGGATGGTAGGTATGTAAAGATCCCTATTTTATTTTTCTTTTACTTTTAAAAACATGCATGTTTGGTGTGTTTTTCAGTGTTTTGATTTTTTTTTTAATTTAACATATTTTTAAAAACACAAAACAACTTTTAAAGTGTTTCGAGTGTTTTTAAAAACAATCATACTTTAATTAAATATCCAAACATGTTTTGTTTCAAATCAAAACATAAACAAAAACAAAACAAAATAAATGAATAAATAAATAATAGAAATGATCCCAAATGACCCCTTCCTTTCTGGCTTTGGAAACTGTTTTTTTTTTGGCAGCAAATAATCAAACTGGTAATTGCATTAAAAACTGCTGCTGATGAAAAAGGGGTTAAAATTAAACTCACATTGCCAAACAATGCATGTTGTTATTGAAACCTCCAGTGTTGACATCAAAACAAGTAGTACTCCATAAGGTTGACACCATGAATGCGGCACAGAGATATGGAAGGTAACTCCAAGAAGTATCATAAGCAGCACCATTTTGGTCCATAACTGAATGTATCCACTCCATTTCATGCCCAACCACACCACCAATACCTTGAGAAATCTTCCTCAACCTGCAAATTTCGCTTTTCTCAGGTATTTGATCAGGTAAATGCTTCGATATCCCACTTAACAAAGAAAAAACAAGAGGGGCTTTCTCCTCAAGAACTGCTCCTACTGCCTCAACAAGAATTCTTCGAAAAACTAATGCATGCCCGGCTTGAACACAAAAACCAATTAGTGTTTCGATATCCAAGATTTGCCTCAAATTTGTGTCTCTTTCAATTCTATCGCTCGAACTTAAACTCCCAGCTATGGTTTCAAGAGCTTCCCGGTTTGCCCGAAGAGCGGTGTCGATACAATTCAACAATGCGCCAATGTGTTCTTTTATCATCGTGTCGAATCTGTCGAATCCATAACCACCAAGTATGCGAATCAGTGATTTCAGTTCCTTCGCGTCTGTGTACGAGTCAGCAAAATATCCACCTACAGGTTTTGAGCTCTTGAAGCAGTTGTGGGTGGGTACAAATGTAACAGCAGCACCATTCAAATCCTTTACAATATTATCCATGTACCAGTTGGAGATTATTTCTACGGCAGATCCACTTTGTAAATCAGAAGGTTTTTTGAAATTGTGGAGGTTGGAAATTGGCCCGGTAAAGGTTTCTGTTAATAGAACTTCGCGAATTCCTTCAGTGAGGTCCATGCTGATGTGCTGCTCGGCTAAATGGATGATACTAATGTGTCTGAGAAGAAGGGATTCTGTAATGGATGGCCGTTGTAGGCCGCTATCAGTTCTCATAACTGTAAGTAGCCTTCTTCTAAAGTTACCCAGGATGCAATCCCTCATGTACTGTGGACACATATGCAAAATTATAATTTAAATAAACCTAAAGCTGAAGCATTAAGAAGAAAAGTAATTTCAATCGGGTGTTTGAGAAGGAAAACGCTTTTCTTATACCTGCCTTTTAAAAAGAATTTTTGTTTTCTAGACTGAAGAAAACTTTCATTCACCCCCTAACATAGACTTTTTGGAAAATTTACATAACTAGCACACAATTCTTATGAATTTACATATCTCACACCAAAACTTTCATAATTACAAACACAACACTTATAGTACTTTATACCCATGTATGAAAAAGTGTACTTCACTTTTAAAAAATCGTAATAGTATTGTTTTTAAAGTGATATTAAATATTTGATTGCTATGTGTGTAAATACTAAAGTTTAGGTGTGATATGTAAATTACATTTGAATTGTGTGCCATGTGTGTAAATGCCCCCATACATTTTCTTAGAATAACAACTGTCAATTTAAAGATAACAATAGTTGCTTCTAAAAACTGAATAACCTTAAGTGAACCCCACTTGCACCTAATGAAAGGTTAAAAATAAACATGGCTCAACTAGAACGAAAAGATTAGACTCTCTCAAGAAGGGCTATACCTTTCTTTTAATCAATAATCAAAATCTCGACAAAGATAAAGACAAATCTCCACATCCACTATAGCAATTTTATTTATGCAATAAACTATCTTACATGATTTAAAATTTCTAGCTTATAGATGAAGAAATAATAAATTGTACATAAATTACTCATAAATGAATAACAAGTTCCTAGCAAAATCATGAAAAATAAAAATGTTAAATAGCTCAAATATCAAACAGATAAGTAATTTCAGAGTTTATATCCGCATCACTAAATGTTAAATTTTAATAAATCATTAAATAACTACAAATTTGAACTAAGATCGCATTATCAGCAAAGTTAAAGAGAAAAATAGGCAAAAATAGATTAACTATTATTTGATTATTGCATACAAGTACAGCAATGGAATTACAGCAGCAATAAAAACTTAGCTTCACCTTAATAATTAAAGAAAAGTCTAAAAAAAATGTTTTAGAAAGAAGGATCATATCTAAAAAGAAGGAAAATAAGAGAACCTCACGGAGTACGAAGACATGGTTTAGAACACATATAGGCTCCATGTCATTTAGAACAGAACATAAACTTGTTAGCCTTTGCATGGCAGCTTCCAGCCTGTTAAAAAATAATTAAGAATGTGTTAACTGCAATGGTAGTTTTTACAGGTTTTCAAGATTGGCATTCGAGATGTATTGTAACACAACAATAAGAAGTTTGTGACTGAAAGAGTTTGTTTGGGATCGAATTTGTTTATATATGTTTTAAAACATTTGTTTGGTGTAACTTTTACATATTTTTATTTTGATTACTAAAAATAAATTAACATATTTTTGAAAATAATCAAAACAGCTTTAAGATGTTTTGAGTATCTTTAAAAACAGCCATATATTAATAAAATAAAAAATACAATATAGAAAATAGAAAACAAAAGTAATCCCAAACGCCCCTTACATTTTGACTGCATTACTGCTTTCGGGATAGCTTTCGCGCCCTGGTATTGAAAAACCATGAAAACCCCTTGGTGATTTGGCAGAATTGCTGGAGATTTTGATTGAATTCATTCGAAGAGCTGCTTGCTCTGGAATAAGCTGAAACATTGAGTACAATAAGACATTATCCTGAACAAAATATTATCTTAAAATATATCAGCAGTGACAAAAAAAAAAAGAAAAAGAAAAAACAGATACCTGCATTTCTAAAGCTCCAAATCCACCTTCTGAGTCGAGTATATTTATTAGACCTTCCAATCCACCCATAATCGATTCAATCAGTGACTCCACATACAAAATAGCATCTCTACCTATTTTGCTCGGCTGCATTTACCATACAAGTAACAAATTACCTAATAACTTTATTTCAACTTCTTCTAGCATTGCTATTAAAGGGATATAATCTCGTATAAAAAGTAGGAGGATTGATTTGTCAAGTACAAGGAAAAATAGAAAAAAAAAAAAATCAAATTGACATTTTAATATTTTTTTCTTTTGGTTGAAGGATAAGATATCAGTCAAGAGAATTTGTAAGCGACATAAACTTGACCATAAAGTTAAGAGGATTTAATCAACTGGTGATACAGAGAATGCTTGATGAACAAAAGGATTTTACAGTTATTAAAAGGGAGAGAATCGTGAAGGATAGATCTTTTTGAATTGGCATACCAGCACAAGCATATAAATGCATAATATAAAAACCAGAAAGAGAAAAATAAAGGAAAATATGATAAAGTAGAAAATTGAAAATTCTCTATAAAAAGAAATTCCAATGCAGCTAAAAATTTCTTTCAGAGTTTCACCATTTGTTATCAGGTAAATAATAACGGGTACCTCCTCTGCAATAAGTGCAGAAGCACATTCAGGAAAACTGCTGGCTATACCAAGCCATGCACAGCAGTGATGCGGCCGCCCTTCAGGCCCGAACATGGTGTTCCTGAAAACCTGATGGAATGTAAAAAAAAACCGGGGGGGGGGGAGAAGTCATTTTTTAGAGAAGACAGAGTAATGCAGCAGGTTTTGCTAGTAGGAAGTGAGAAGATTCGTACTGCAGTTAGGTGATGGTGATAGAAATATAAATTTTTTAGGCTTCCATGTTTTGATAGCTGACACATGAGCTCGTCCACACATCTGCAGTATGAAGTTCAAATTATGAGGGCAATATATCACAAGTACAATGCATAGTGTAATCTACAATAGACTAAAGCTCATGGTACAAATACTTAACAAGAATATATGTTTGTAACATATTGAAAATAAAAATTATTCAAAGGCATAGATTTTAAAAAATACATGTAACATTAAAATAATGTGTCATATATATTCAGGTTAGTGTCCGATGCGGGGGTCAGCATTACATGTCCATCTAGGATGGATGCCAATGAGAGCAGACCGGATCTCTTCCTCCTTGTTCTCTGGCCGGCTCAGGACTTTCAGCTGTCAAGGACCAGGCTAACCCTAATTATGCCTTATTTTCATTAATTGACAGCAGTATTAGGATTAATTTGCTTTGGGACTATTTATTTGTTTTGTTGGTGGACTGGTTGAATGCTTTTGGCTATTGATTTACACAATGGTGATTGTTTTCTCTCTAACTTTTCTTGCCGGAGTGTTGTATCGTAAAATCTTTTTCAGGTGGTGACTGTAGCCTAATTGGATCGACATGATAATCTCTCCCAAACATCCAAAGCCTTTCTACGCCACCCACTTGGCTGCCGGCCTATGGTGTCTGCTGCCAAGCTGCTGTCCAGCCGCCATCACCCTTTTTTCCACTGTTATCCATCTTATTAATATATTAGCCCATCTCTTGATATTTCCACGCCATCTAGGAACACCCTAGATTGATTTCATTTGATTTCAGAGCTTGACGAACCCTAAATCTTTAGGGATTTATTCTCCACATCACCTAACATAATACATTCACAAAAAATCATCCCTACAACCTCCATCTCTAACCCTAAGCCTTCCCCTCTTTTGTCAGTTGGAAAGACACCATGTCACTGAGAAAAAAACATAAAAAGAGATATACAAGAGCTTACAAGGGAAAGCATACAAAGGTAGATACTCCAATTGTAATAAAAACTTGCTTCCTTTGAGAGAAGACAATCCGAAGAGATCACCCACAAACATAACAAAGGCTCAATAAAATGAAGAAATCAACCTTTCTCTAGAAAATTTCTAGCAATGAAGATCCAATGACCCAACTATTTGACATTGGATATTAGAGAGGCAAAAAGTTTGGGGTGAATATCGACTTTTCAGATTTTGACAAGCATCTGGATCCATATTAATTCATGAACTATAAACAGCTGAAATTTTTTTTTAGTAAAAGTAGATTTCACATAAGAAGAGATTTAAATTAACAACAATAAAGCTTATAAAAAGAACATCATTGTGGTAAGAGAATAGAAAGCATCTTCGATAGCATGAAAAGAAGAATAAGATCACCACGCTTCGATGAAAAAGAAGATACAACAAAATATCTTCTCCCACATTACCGACAAAACTTGTTCATAAAAACTTCATAACCTGCATCAGATAGATTCTTTTGTAGAAGAGTACACGATTGAATTTGATAAACTAATGTTGAAATGTGAGTTGGTGGAGCCCGAAGAGCACATAGTGAAAGTATTTTGGTAACCTCAATTGCATTATAATAAGAACTTATCCATTAAACTCATGATAGATGTGATGATTCAAATTCTAGAAAGAAAGATATGTCTTGGAAGTATGACAAGCTAAAATCTAAATCTAATCCACTTTATCACATTAGTATCTACTGTGATAAAGAGATCTTTTGCAAAGTATGTTGAGCAAATGAGCATTTTATCGTTCACGTTCGAAGGTAGCATAACCAGGTGTAAGACGATTCCATTCCACAGCTTTGCACTTTGAGCACTGATTTGTACCGAGACGAATTTTCACAAAAATTAGGGTAAATAAAATTCTTTACTTCACCAAAATAAAACAAAAAAAATTAAATACATAAAAAATAGCACCTACAATTCAAGAGGTAGGCGATCTCTCCCAACCCCTATAATTGAAGAGGTAAGTGATCTCTCCCAAACTCTAACCCTAAGACTCAAGAAAGCAATCTCATAGCAAAACCTAACCCAAAGCACAATAAGCCTTATTTATACCCCACAATAATAATAAAAGAATAAATTGTCATTAGGTGCAAGCTAGGGCTGTAAACCAGCTCAGGGTCGGCTCGTGTTTGAAATGTCTCGTGAACGGTGTATTCGTGTTTGACTCGAATAATATTTTCCGGCTCGAGTTCGACTCGAAATTTGAGGAGATGAGTCGGAAGAGGAAGAGGAAGATGACTCGGAAGAAGAAGAAGAAGAGGAAGAGGAAGAAAGACAACAAAACCTAAGCTCTCGCCGCCGAAACCCTTTCGCAATTTTGAGAGGAGAAGCAGCGCGGCTGTCGTTGACTCGTCGAACGCCTTTCGCGATTTTGAGAGGAAGGACAAGAGTTGTCGAGTTGCCCCAACGTCTTTCACGATTTTGGGATTTTGGAAGAGGGAGAAGCAGCCAAACCCTCGCGATTTTGAGAGGAAGGAGAAGAGGCGGAACTCAGAAGAGGGAGAAGCAACCGAACCTAAATTTATATTTTTATATTATAGAATATTAATTATATACCTTATATTATATAAATATATAATACTTATATAAGTAATATTTATTAATAATTTTTTATATATTATAATTTATAGGATTTAATTTTTAAAAATTTGATAAATTTTTTTTATTTTAAAAAGTTTTAATTAATAACAATTTATAATATTTAATTTTATAAATATGTATTATATGTGTGTGCATATTTATTTATTTATTTCTTTTAGAGTTAATTCGAGTCGAACACGAGCGAAAAAATGTTTGTTTGTGTTCGGCTCGTTTATATTTCGAGCTAAAAAAATTGTTCGTGTTCGGCTCATTAGGCTTAACGAACGAGCCGAACACGAGTTGTTTGCGAACAACGAGCCAAATTGACAGCCCTAGCGCCAACGTAGCAATAACACATAACTGATTCTCTACAAAGAAACCTTATTCAAAATTGTATCCTCAAAGGTATTGACGAAAAGAAAGCAGTTTAAGAGATTCACGATCAAGTAAAACACTAAAATTGAAAACTTTGAAGCAGAATTGTATTTGCTTATTCTAAATTTGGCAACACCTGGACCAGTTGTAGGCAGCATTCCCTTCTGATAGCAACCCCTCCTTTCCAGTAGAGACAGTGGCCTTTTCCAAGTGTCTTATGTTTATTGAAGAACGTGAGGATGTAACAATCATTAAGATTGATAACCAGTACTTACGCAATTCCTGCAACAGTTGGAAAATAACATGTAAGAGAAACAAATTAAAAAGAAGCATACTGGTGCCATTGAAAAAACAGGTATCTGTAGGAAATCAAACACACATATGAAAGGAAAGAACTGCATATCAACTCACTAGAAAAATAAGAGGAACAGACCACCTTAGATGCTGTTTTATGGGGTTAAAATTTTGAATATAACAAAAAATCTGAAGTGATAAGAAGATATCTAAAGGATATAAATTTAGGCCATCAAAGTAAGCTGACCCCAATCTCAGATAAAACCAATGATAATGCAGATCTAAAGTTCTATAATATCGATGATGGGATGCGTGTAGCCATTCATAGAAAATTTTAGCTGACAGACAAACTAGTTATTGCTTCAAGGATAATTAGCCTATCCAAACCATTGAAATTAGCTTTAAGGATCCACCTCCATTCATTCTTGTTAATTGCTTGATGCAGCATGAGCAGCAAAATGGCGGATCTCTTGAAGTATTTATAGAGAGAAGGGAGTAGAAAAAGAAGAAATAGGAGAGAGAGAGAGTTCAAAAGATGAGGTTTAATATTGCTCTACACGATAGAGCTGATAACAACGATGCTAAGGATGACTTTGGTGCGACAATATTATTATATTCAAGCAATACTCATGTATAAAAATGCAATCAGCAATTTTAGCACCAATGACGGTAAAAAATGTAATTTTAAGTGTTTGGAGGGGAAAAATAAATATACCTCTTCAATTTCCTAAAACTCGATTACAAGATAAACAACAGGGAAAAGCCGCCACATTAGAAAAGCCACAAAGTCCTCATGCTAGAAGAAGGAAATAAAAATTACCAACAATAACTAAATTTAAAAGTAGAAATTACTAAAAATAGAAAATAATAAAAATATAAGATACCAAAAGGGGAAATTCTTAAAATTCCGACACCCCCTCTCAAGTTGGAGCATAAATATCTATCATGCCCAACTTCCTTACCAAGAAACTCAAAACTATGCCTGAAAAATCTTTTGGTGAAGATATCCACTATTTATTGCGTTGTCAGAGTGAAAGGCATGCCAACAACTCTATAATCAATTTTCTATTTTATGAAGTGTCTATCAATCTTCACATTTTTTGTGCAATCATATTGCACTGGATTTTCTGCAGTGCTTATGATAGTTTTATTGTCACAATACAACTTCATTGACATGTTTATATGGATCCGTAGCTCTTCAAGAATTCTCTTCAACCATAATATCTCACATACTCCATTAGCCATGGCAGAATATTTTGTCTCGACACTACTCCTTGCCAACACATTTTATTTCTTAGTTAGCCCTATAACCAGATTTCCCTAGACGGACATAAGTGAAGTATTCAAACTTCGATCTCCCATCAACAATTGAGCTTGCCCAATTTGCATCGGTGTTAGCCTCTATGTTTTGTTGTTTGGTCTTCTGAAAAAGCAAACTCTTACCTGGTATATTTTTTAGGTATCTGAGAATCCTGTTAATTGTTTTGAGGTCTTTTTTAAAGGGTGAATGCATACTTACCAAACTTACAACAAATGCAATGTCTAACCATGTATGTGATGAGCACATCAACTTTCTCGCCAACTTTTGATCTCGAGTTGTATGCATTGAGTCACTTCCTTCCATCTCCCAATTTCTGATTGGGATCAATTAGAACGTCTTCAAGCCTACAATCAGTCATCTTTGATTTCTTTTAGAAATTAAGAACATATTTTGGTTGGGAAACAATAATCTTTTCTTTGATCTAGCAACCTCAATGTCAAGGAAATACCTCAGAGATTCTGACACCAAAGTTATCCCAAACAACAATAAGCAAACAAAATATTACTATTGCAAAAGCCAATAAGCGGCTACAACCCACACATAAATGGAAATACAATAACAGACACAATACTCAACTCAATTTGGTGTGTATCCCAAAGGGGAAGGTGGGTTGTTATGCAGGGTGACAAGGGTGTTAGGGTGCTTTTGGCTAGCTGTGGTTATGGATGATGTATGGAAGGTTGGAGGTGACAGAGGAGGTTGGCTGTGGAGGGTGGCTGTCGGGGGAAGGATGTCCAGGTGAGGGAAGTAGTACGGGGATGGTTGCAGGGAAAGATGGTTGGTGCTGATGGTTAGGCGGGCTGTTAGAGGATGGTTAGGAAGGAAGGTAAGTTGAGGAGCGCTGCAGGATAGATGGTTGGCGGGTGGAGAACAGAGAGATGCAGTAGGAAGGGAACTAGATGGAAGAGGGCTGCAAGAAGACAGCAATTGTGGTTGTTCGGTGGCTGTAGTAGGGGAGAAAGGGAGTGAGGGAGGCGGCTATTAGGTGGTAGGAGGCTGACAGAAGGCTGGGAACGATAAGGAGGTATGGTGCTGCAAGTGATAGAAAAGTGGTTGTCGTTAGTGTAATTGTGGCAGTTACGACAGTGGCGACAGTGGATGGAAACGTCGAGGATAATAACATCGGAACGAGATACAACCGAAGCATTACTCGCCATTGGACAACCCTATAAGGGAAGACTTGGAGACGTCGACAACTATTCTGATAGAAAACTCATAAAAAACTGAGGATCCAAACCTATTATAATAAATAATGAGAACTAGCTGCCTTTGGAAAATAAATACTGAAACCCAAGCATTCAAAGAATTTATTATAATTATTAAACAATTAAAATTTTCAAATAGCATGCTACAAATTATCTCACAATCTTAGGACAAGAAAATAAAATTGACCAAATACAACATTCAATTAGAAAATTAACAAAATATAAAATTCCTAATTCAAAGAACTTATAAAAGAAACTAATGTCATTGTTAAACCTATCATCATAAAAAGTTCAGCAATTCAACCAAAAACTTTGTTTAATTATAATTTTGGTCCTAGTGAACAAGATTTTGAATAGTTAGTACAAAAAATTTAAATCTGTACATATTATAGCCTTGGAAGAAATATCTTCCTCTGAGATTTCTGAAAAAATCAATCTCAGAACACGAAAAAGAAAAACTTTAAAATTCTTTTATAATCTCCAAATTCAACCGACTTTAGAAATCAACAAACTAAAATATGCTAAAAAACCATTAAATCCTTATTAGTATAATAGACCCACTCCTATGGATATTCTTCATGAAGAAGCAACTTCGACATACCAATGTCAATAAGATGCGCCCCAAGTATATAAATGAAAAATTGATGAATTATTTGATCAACAAATCAGACAAACCATTCAGAGAATGTTAATATATGCTACAACAACATAATCCAAACAAAATATGACTCCTAAGACAGCCGAAATGATCACTTGTAGGTTTACCTGAATCTTAAAAGGTTGGTGGGAAAATTATAACCGAAGAACAAAAATAAGATATTTTAAGTAAAATAAAATTAGAATATGTCACTCTTCTAAATATTGAAGTTGTTTATCATTTAGTTATTAAAATCTTAGAGCATTTTACTTGAATATATTAAGATAGAGAAGAATAAATTCGATCATTATTATAAAAATTAAGATGCCCTACTCTTACACATTTTAGGCGGCATAAAGATATCTTTTCTTGAAAGAGTAAATTTAACTGAAGCTAATCATAATTATTGGAAACAAAAATTTATCGAATTGTAGAAAGATTTAAGAAAACTCTTAGGAATCAAGAAACACATACTATTATCTATGAGCATCTCATTTATGACAAAATCATTAATGTTTGTATTCAGACTGGTCTTGAACTATGCTCTAATATTAAAATTAATAAGCAACTTAAAAGAGAGAATTTTAGAAAAGAAACAACAAAGAGAATTTTGTAAATAATTTGCTTGTGAAGAATCCTCTTTTAAAGAGAATAATAAATCATTAATTAATGAAAAAAAAAAGAAACATAAAGACAAAGATATCAAGTGTTATCGATGCGGAAAATTTGGGCATTCAATAAATGTCCGTTAAGAAAAAAGCTAAATGAATTACAAATTGACGAAAGCTTAAAATAAACTTTAATGAATGTACTTTTAAATTCTTCTAAAGCTGAAAGTTCTTATGGTGAAAGAGATTCTACCTCTAATTCTATTTATAATTGTGATAATGAAGAAAAATCTTGTTGCAGAAAATGTAGTGATAATAATTGTTATAAATCTATTATCAAAATGACTGGTTTATTCACTTTATCAAATGAACAAAAAGATCGATATAAAACTGTTTTTACTGTTCTATTTGTACATTATGCATGGAATGTAATGTTATTTGGACTTAAAAATATCCCATTTGAATTTCAAAATATTATGAATGATATTTTTAATTCTCTCTGAATTCATTGTTGTTTTTATTGATGCTGCCTTAATTTTCTCCAATAATACTGAGCAACATATTAAACATTTGAATACTTTTAAATATGTTGCTAAGAAAAACTGACTAGTTATTTCAGCACCCAAATTAAAATATTTCAAATTGAAATTAGATTTCTAGAACATAATATTTCAAACTCTTATATAGTACTTATTTATTGCAATATTAACTTTATTGATGAGCTTCCTGGTGAAATTATTGATAAAAAACAACTTGAGCGATTTTTAGGTGTTTTAATTTATGTTTCTGATTTCTATAAAACTCTTGTTTTCGATGCCACACCTCTTTTTGATTGATTTAAGAAAAATCCGCTAGCTTGGTCCTTTATTAATACTATTGCAGTTCGGAAATTAAAGCTAAGGTTAAAAATCTACCCTGTATTCATCTCGCAGATCCAGCTATTTTTAAAATTGTTAAAACCGACGCATCGAATATTGGATATGGTGGAATTTTAAAGCAAAAATTACAACCTTACTCCAAAGAACATATTTGATTCACCTCAAGAAGATGGAACCCAACTCAATCAAAATATTCTACTATCAAATTAGAAATAAAAAACTATCAAATTAAAATGTTTGATATACTTAAATCAATTTTCAAATTTCAAGATGATTTACTAAATACAAATTTTTCTTAAGTATCGATTGTAGTGTCACAAAATCTATCATTCTTAAATATGTTAAAAATCTTGCATCCTAACAAATTTTTGCATCCTGACAAGCCTGATTACCTGTTTTTTATTTTGATATTGAATACGTTAAGGGAGAAACTAACTCCCTTCTTGATTTTCTAACTCACGAATTTTTGTAGGGATTTTGAGGGGTGCATCACCCCCAAAAGGAAGAGTCCCACGACACCTAATCGTGGTGACTTTCCCCGAGAGAGGGGAAGAGGCCGTCGCTCCAGCAATCCTCCCCATAAAAATCTTACTAAATATCTTTATGGTGATCACATTCCCTCTCAACCTTCTTCCTCTACTTATTCAAAATCATCTATTAAATTTTATTCTGAAATTTTAGAATTTGAATTTGAATATTCAATCTACACTAAAGTGTTGTTTCTCATATTTTAGAAATCAACGGCAATGATTATCATCTTACGTCACCATGGGCGATCTTTGAACGTTATCTTGGAACTAATCCTTTTTCATAAGAATATTTTTATGATCAAAATGTATATGAAGCCATGTTCATCTCCCTCAAATGTGTTGAAATCCAACACAATTATAATGAAGAGAACAATTTGATTGCTTATAGTAAAACCACAATACATAGAATAATTAATTATAAAGAATGGAGACATACTCTACACCAGATAAAAACTATCGAATATAAAAATCCAAAATCTCAAATCTGAAAAACATTTATTTAATTATTGGATTTATATTGAAGTCATGCACAAAACATTTCTTGTTATTAATCCAAGACAAAAACACTCCTGAATGTTTGTAATGATGCATAAAATTCTTTCTAATGATATTCCTCGTTGGTTTTTCCAGTGGCGGGATAATTGTAGTGCAATAACTTAAATTCTACTACAGCAAACCAAAACTATCTATTCTCATTGGGTCGAATATTCTCCATACATTTCTCTCAACTGATATTTTAATCTACGATCAATTAGATTTATATTTTTATCACTCAATGTCAAATTCCATGGATTTGGTCATGGAACCTTAAAATTCAAAGTGACGCTTTAAATCGTAAATGTTTGTATAGAAATTGTTCAATAAAATGGTAAACAATCATTTGAATCGAAGAAATAGTTATATCCATTAATAAACAAATTCAAACTAATAAAACAAGTTTGCCTAAAAATCATGCTAAATAAGATCTCTCATTTAAAAATCTTTATCAACAATTAAAGAGAAAATTTCCAAATGAATCTACCGAGAAACTCAAAGAAAGACTAAAACATCAGCTTGCCAAATTATTTGAAAAAAAAGAAGATAGTATGTAGGATGATGACAAAACAACAATGCCTAGTGATGAGATACCTGACAACTGGAAAAATTTACAGAAGGCAATCATCCAGAAGAAGAATCTCAATTCAACAGATAAAACTTAGCGGTGGACCCCACCATGACCAAAAGGCTGTCAAAAGAAAATATTTGAAAATATAAAGCAAATATAAAGGACAAGGCCAGCCCAAAAGTGCTCCCCAAAACCTCTTCCTTTCAACACCAGTAATTTTATGCTTTTGTAATTTTATATGTTATTACATTTTGCCTGAGAACTTTGGCATCTGTTGGTTTGATTAAGTCTATATATAATGGTGTTATTATGCATCCTGTGTGGGTTTTTGGTAGTCTATTTTTTGTTGTAATAAATGTTAAGTGTCTGGTGGAACTTTCCCCTTTTGCAATATGTAAGTTTTTATTTTAGTACATATATAAAGTTGTCTTTTAACAATTGCAACGCTATTTTATTTTAATTCATGCAATTATATTCCTAGAGCAATTTAGTATCTGAGTCATGAATGACTAAATCTTGATAAGGAACTCATATATGTAGAAGTAAAATAAATTAAAAAAAATAGATCACTTAATGTTATCTTGTATTAGAAGTTGGGATGAGTTTCTGTGCTCTATAAATCTTTTACTGTGTACAAGTATAAATTAATTAAACATTTCATTATTTTAGTAGAGAATAGGATTTAACTTATAAGTTTCTCAAAGATTTTGAATTACCGAGATAGGTTGGTTGTTGTCCTTTAGAGAAAGTGTTATGGATGTTGTTAATTGGATGCTATCTTAAATTATTTGAAATTTTATTAGAAACTTATAACACAGGAGAGGTAGGAACCAAGCGAGAGAGTCCATGGACGATTGACAAAATTAGATTGTCGTTTCGATGGACAAAGTATGCTCTAATACTACGTATGTTTTGGGAGTGGAAAAATAATTCTCTTCAATTTTCTAAGACAGTGTTACAAGATAACAAGCACGGGAAGACCGCCACATTGGAAAGCCACAAAATTCTCATGCTAGAAGAATGAAATAGGAATTATCAAGAAAAGCTAATTTTAAAAGTAGAAACTACTAAAAATAAAAAATAACAAAAATAGAAGATACCAAAAGGAAAATTCCTAAAATTATGATAGTAATGACGTGAGTATAAATGGAATAAGAATAGTTAACCAGAAAAAGGAAAAACCTACAGAGAGATCGCACGTAACAACAGAGATGTTTTCTCCTTGTATCTTTGGTATGTTCTCAAGACAATGAACAATTTGCTGAAATAGACCCTTCAAAGTTGAATCAAGGTCCAGGGCAACCATCCCAGGAGTACCGAGCAAAAATCGAATTCTTCCAGCAGATGATGATAGATACGATAGTGCATAACCCTTTATTGCTGCAAAGAAAGATAGAGGACAAGTTTTAAAGAGCAATATGAACACATTAAGTATTACAGTTTTCAATAAAAGCCACAGAAAGATACTTCCCATAACAGCCTGAAGAACAGAATTTAATGAAAAATAAAAAACAACAATTTCAGAAATAATCAGGCATAAACTTGCTGAGGTTAGTGCTGCGTTCCATATAATTCAGAAGCAAGGAGCTTTGTAACTGCATTCCACAAATGATTCGATAATTTTTTACTGAAATGAAATATACTATGCAAATGACCTGTATTAAAAAAAATATAAGAATATGAAGATTGAAGATGGTCTTAATGACCATTTACCTGCCATATATTTGCGAACTAAAGAGCAGAGTTTGTCCATTCCATCCAACAAAAATCCGACAGTTGGATCTGCTGCATCCTGAAATCATCAAGAAAAGCATATATAGTCAAAAAAGAATGAGGCATCCAAGCCCAATATAAATTAAATGAGCACTTCTACATCTTACAATGTCAATAGGCACTCGAGAAACTTTAGACTTTGACGGTGCAACCCCAACATGTTGAAAAAACCAAGTTATCTCACACTGAGCTAATGCTAGTGAAGAGAATACCATCTGTCACCATCACAAGCATTCAGAAGAATCTAAAAGATGAGAAATGTAATTACTACTGCTACACCATGTCTCGGTATAGAACATATTGGAAGAAAAAAAAATCAATTCATAACTATCAAAGCTATTCCTGACATTACATCTTAATAAAAATGAATACTAAAAGGCAGTGGTGGAACCAGAGGTGAGGGACACACTAGCCTCCCCTAAAATTTTACAAACTCTTTAAACTCATATAATACAGTAAAAGTTTTGGCCCCCTAAACTTAAATACGTAATAATAATTTAGTTTTAATTGTATTTTTATTTAATAATAATTTTTATAATAGTTTTACAAACTTTGAGGTGGAAATTTTAAACTTAAATACTTGCCATTCGTATATTTTTTATTTTGTTACTGCCTCTCCAATATTAAAGCAAACAACCTAAATCTTGCAGGTGTCACAACTTTATTGGCATGACAAATTAATCATTTTGTTAGAGTCCCTTTTTTTTTCATTCTTGCAGTTGATTAAACTAAAAGACATATTTAATTATTCCATGAAGGCAATCTCCGCCCGGCAGTGGTAATGAGCCAAATAATCTACAAAATCTTATTAAACTTTCCTATCCGGTTATACTCCACATCCTTGGTCCTAGGCATCATTTCTTGTAAAATTTATCTATTTACCTTCTTTATTCAATCGATTGTAGCATATTCTTCCATCCTCTGACATCTTAACTTGCTGGTTCAAGACTTTGCCGTTTTTCAGATATATTTGGTACATAAATACTTGTGCGATATAAATTGTATTTAAATTATCCTATAATGAGCAGCAGTTATCATAACATTTTGGAAAGTCAATTTCGATTTTGGTTTTGCTCTCATTATTGAAGTTTTTATATCATGGTTTGGACAGTTTCAGGGTTCAATCAGAGTTTCTATTTTTAATATTTAAACCATAAAAAGATATAAATCATATAAAGGAAATATTTCTCATAGATTTCAATAATAAAAAAAAGTTAACATAAATAATTTTTCCACGGCTAGAATATGCTGACGTTTGTTCCAAGAATATTAAAACATGTCAATGTAGCAAAATGTTTATATTCCTGATGTTAGTACTATCATAATCTTTTTCTAGTTAGGCTTTATGTACACATATACTTCTATGTTTTCGATACTAAATTATTAAATTTTAAAATTGAATGTTATAATTAATTTAAATTTAACATGTTTAGATTTGAATGATGAAAAAGATGCAATTTTCAATAGACTAGTTGATGTTCAAAATGATGAGCATGAGACATGTAGTTCGTAAATACAATAAATAAAAATCCAATCATATAAAATATAAAAACTTCAAGTAGTTAATTATTTATCGTTTGATGAATTATATATAACGAATCTTTTTAAGAAATTTAAAATTAGAAGTATTTAGTTGAAAATATCTCAAACAGAAATTTACTAAACTTTTGATTAACGGTTACTATTGTAGCTCAAAATAAAATAGTTCACCCTTGATAAAAAGCAACTATTTTAGCGGAACGGTTGAGGGAAATTTATGAAAAAGGAGAGTCTGCATTCGCATATCATATAGAACATATGCTTTACTTCCCCCTCTTACAGTATGTGGATTCAAATTAGTCTCAATGTTTGCCAAGTTTGACTCATAACAAAATTACATGGACCAATTTTGGCCTGCTTTTAAAGCCATCACAAGCACTTGTTAGAAGACATGCATCATCATGCTAGTTTCGTGCCAATGTTTAGATTTAGATTCAATAAAGAATTGGAGCAAACACATCCAAGAGGGTACTCAAGGCCAATAGGAAAGCATTATACATACACCATAAGGAAATTAATCCAGATCCAAAGCCAATCACGTCACTGACCAAGTACTTGAAGTGAAGAGAAAGGTTTTATACGTGAATAAATGGAAAAAAAAAAAAAAAAACTGATTCACGGGTGTTATGTTTAGTCCTTGACAGTGATGGACAGCAAGCGTACAACTGCTACAAAGCCTACATAGCGGTGTGCATGGTTCGAATTCATTTCAACTTGATTACTATTAAAACCAAATAATTTACCAAACCTTAGCCAACAAGAAATCATTATTATGAAAAACTGAACCAAACTAGATTTTTGGTTCAATTTAATCAAATTTTGGCATGATTTCTGATTTAAAACCATAAATATTTAGCAACAAAGTTCTTGATTTAAATTAGAACCTATTTAGCTTGCTTTGGTTTTAAATACTGTTCAACAACAATTAAGTCAGGATTAGTTTAATAGAATCGTTCCAACTTAATGGATAATTAAGGCATCCATATTGTTTAATTATACTATTAATAAGTTCAGTTCGACAAGTTCATTTTAAATTTAATCTTTGTGTTCAATTTGGCTATAAGATATTTAACATTTAACATCAATGGTCTATGAAAATTCTCATTCATCTCCCTTGAATTAGAATTGATTTTGAGTTAAATTTTTACAAGGCGGATTAGATATTCAATAAGACACTTCGTAGAGTTTTCTCCCTCAAATGTAGACTTTATGATCAAGTTTGAAGTTTCAAATAGCCATAAATGCCTGGTGTTAGCATTAGCTAGCTTGATCAAGATATCCTGTGCTTTGAGGTGACTTGGATATAGAGGTATTAGGGAGGGCATTGCTTTTCTTTCAAATTAAACATTTATTTGGTTGGAGTACTGAATTGAAACACCATTAAATTGTGTTTTTTGAGGTTTATTTTTTATTTTTTATTTTCTATTTTTTATTAAGACGACAGTTTCCCATTTTTAAACTTGCTTCAAATTTCTTGTATAATTTCTTTTGAAGGAACACCTTTAAATGCTGTGTTTTTTTTTTCCTGAGATGACAGTTTCCCATTCTTCAATTTGTTTCAAGTTTCTTGTATAATTTATTTTGGAGCCGACAACCAAAAAAAAAAAAAGATGTAACCACTTTCACCTACTCCGAGTGCACCAAAACATTGCAAGACAATGCCAATCTTCTATTTCTGTACATTCTCTCAAACCGGACCTTGAAGATTTTAACAAGCATCAACAAGGTCACTAACTACCTGGTGATATAGGCAAAAGTTTAAATCATTGGCTTGTCAAGACAATCTCACTACAAAGTCCCATCGAAATAAGCATTTTTTGTTTATTCTTTCTTTTAGGGATAAAAAATTGCGCTCACAATCTCTTGCCACCGACCTAGTTAGCCTATCACCAAATAGATATTGTATATGCTTGTGCTTTCATTCAAGCAGTAATTTTTTATTGGGTTTTGACAAGAGCATTGACTGTTTTCTTCCCTTTTGTCGACATTATAAAATGAGGCAATGTGAGCTTCATCCTTCTTAATATTCAAGGCTTTATTTTGTCAGCACCTTTATAAACAAACTTCATGAGGTAAGGTTGATAAATCCTGTTTATGAGAGACTGAAATATGGCTGGAGTGTTGGTAAGGCAAAATGACATAACCAAAAACTCATAATGTCCTTCATGAGTCCTAAAAGTTATCTTTTGCACATCAGCTGGTTCCATCCTGATCTTATGGTATCTTGACTTCAAATAATATTCGGGAAGATTGCTCTAAAAAGTTTATCTAACAGCTCATCAATCACAAAAATAAAAAATTTATCCATTACAATTTCCTTGTTCATAGTCATGCAATCCACGCAAAATGTCCAACTGTCATCCCTCTTTACCAATGAAACTAGAATATCACATTGGGCCTTATAATCCCTGCCTTAAGCATCTCCTTGATCAACCTTTGTATCTCATTGTTCTAAATTTAGGGATACTAGTATGATCTGACACTGATAAGAGGAATCCCTTCCTTCAATGTAACGGCATGCTCGTGCTGCCTCCAAGGCAGTAACTAATTAGGTTGCTGAAAAATGTCAGAATACTACTGCAAAAACTAGTGAACACACTCAGTAAACTCGACTAACTGTGAATCCCAAATCTCCTCTAAACTCTACAATTTTACCTAATATCTCAATCCTGCTCCCTGTAACGTTTCGACCATGGTTTTAAGTAAGACCATGATTCGACATGAGCTAGCATCCCATCTCAACACCACCTTCCTCCCCTCCACTCAAATCAGAGATTTTCAATCCACGCTTATTTCTTTGACCATTTGTAGTTAATTCATCCCCAGAATCACATCAATGCTTCACAAGTCCAAGTGAAGAAAGTCCAACTATATGCATTATAGTGTCAACACCAATCCCCTAAAAATTTTTCGTCTTTTCTCCACCTTCAGTGTCTCCATCATGACCCCAAAACTTCTTGTATCAACACCTCGCTATCCACCAACACAACTACATGCTGCTCCATGATTTGTCAATTCACCTTCATTGTGTAATTTGGTGTAAATCCCACCGCCAAGTTAAGGGGCACTTCCGCTACATCAAGGTGTAAGTGCTTCTCTCCCTCTACCGTTTCCTCCTCCAACTCTTCACTGTACACCTCATCCCCATCACAAATTGTAAGAACCTGGATCAAGCAAATTTTGCACCAATGGTCTGGTGCATATTTGTCATCACATCAAAATAATATTCCCTCTGCTCTTTTGTCTTGCACTTCCGCCTCCGTGAGGCACTTGAAGTTGATCCCTGGACGGCCGCCACAATCCTCTCATTTGGTGCCTCCCTTTGAAGTGAAACAACTTGGGTCCTCGGTGTTAGGGACCTTGAGGTACTATTGTGGGGTGGGGTCCTCCCATGGTAGCTTCATTATCTCTCCCAATCCCTGTGATTTCAAAATTCGGAGGGTTGCACGCATGTAGGGCTTTAAACTCTTCATGAAATTTCTCTCCAATACAGCTTCAGAAATCCTCTCGACCGTCTATCGGTCGTTTACAAAATTTTGAAATTGTCGACTGCCGGAATGAATATCCCGACGTCTGGTTTTAAAAGATGTTTAATTTAATATATATATATATATATATAATTTAGAAAAAATAATATTTTAATTTTTGAAAATACAAGACCGAACAAATCTCATGTCTATAACAGTTTAAATGATCGAGCACAACTGCAAGCAATATATCTACCTCGAATGATAGATACACAGCTTGTTAGTGGTGCTTGATTAAATAAACTAGAGAATTTATGACATCCGTTTTAGCCTGCGAACCTTATATTTTGACTGACAAGTTCTCCTCCATAATATGAAAAATTAGATAGGGTTTATATTACTTGGATTCTTAAAGCTCCATATAGAGGCAAACCCCTATAGTTAATTATCTCTTAAATGACTGAAGTCACTTAAGAGAACTCTCGATAATGATCAGAGGTATATATCTTCATGAATCCAAAGTTTAGGGTTTTCAAGGTTGGACATAAAAAAGTCAAGTGGGAAAGGATAAAAAAGGAACATTTATTTCTGGAGTCAAATGAAAGAAAAGTAGGGGATGTCATAGATTCTGAGGGAAAACATCGGTGACTTCCCAAACTATCCTATTGTTTGGCTTCAATTTCGAGAAGATGTTATTTGGTGTTTCATCTTGTCAATTTTATTATTTAGGGCTTATATTTGTATGACACAGTCATACAAATGACCTGAAACATATGATGGTTTACACGTATCGGACGACAACCTCGGAACCTACAAGAATTAGGGTTTAAATTGCACAAACTGACTGTGCAAATGCCTAAAACATAAAATGAGGATTTATGTTGCGCTAGGCAGACTACCTCATGTCCTACGACTTGTTGTTTAAACTAAGGAAAGGTTTTGTTGTTGTAGATTAGTCTCGAAGTTGTTATTCTGTATGTTCTCGTCGTGCTGCCCACGGTGTTCGCTCCAAGCTCCCCGTCGAAGCACATTCAGGTTCGATGTTAATTTTAAGTGTACATGCAATTGTTGAGTCAACGATCTGCCACCGGGCACGTCCTCTGAAACCAACTAATGGCCTCGTATTGTAAGATATAGTATATAACAGAACAATAACGCATGCAGTATAAAAGAAAAGAACAGTGAAATGTACAGTAAAGAAGAATAACAGTATAGTATGCTGTGAAGTAAAATGTTGTAATGTAAATCAAACATGTATATTTGGGAGATCCGCTGCTCCTTTAAGCGATCTAGTATTTACTGTATAAATAAAAGAAACATTTCCTGGAAAACTCGAGAAAATCGACAAATGACCCATGACGGAAAACTCGGGAAAATTAACGAATGAAAATTTCAAAAAAATTATCAAAATTACAAGAAGATCCCGAAAAAGGACCGCGAGTGCTTTGCCCAAAAATTCAAATAAAACATACTAAAAATCCGAATAGAGAAGACCGCAAACACTCAGGTCGGGGCTAGGCTCAAATATAATATGTTTGTACTCGAGGGACGTCGAATGCTACTATCGGTCACCCGGATGCATAGAGTCTGCCACTCAACTAGAAGGGTGTCCAACTAAACCTAACTTAAGAGGGTACTCCTTAGCCCGGTATCGATAATCAACAAGTGGACAACCAAGTTGTAATATATTTAAAATTTTTATTTTAGCATGCACATGAATTTCAGACATACAGAAAGGAAGTTGTATCGATTTTGTTGTGAAAATATTTTTATAAATATTGTATATGTTCTTATCATGTCTATTCTTATCAATTTTGAAAAAGTAAAGTTGTCCACGAGTCGATCACGTCGTCGGGCATATGACCGCCAAAAACTTAAGAAGGTATGGGTCCCCTACTAAACTTGTGTTAGTGAATGATATTATCATCCTACGGTTCATCGGTGTGTCTTTGTCATTATCGTTCTAAGCCTCAAAATAAAACCAACCTACTTGCGACCTTGCTTTATGGTTCATATATAGCAAAAGACTATATATGCGCACTTATGTATCGGACATAAGCACAAAAAAAAGCATAAACCGAGAAGCAAGGAAAACAAACCGAAAAACAAGAAATGAAAAAGAAAGAAAACTAACCCACCTCCAAAACCAATTCAGGAGAGGAGAGTCAAAGTGGTAGGAGGGTTAACTTAAAACATACAATTGGCGGGGCTTCTTGAATGAGTAGAGAGGTGAAGTACACTCCCTATGCTAGCCATGAAACATCTTTAAAAGATACAACTTAGAAACTTCCAAGCCATTCCCAAATATCAAAAAATTCTTCATCTTTTCTTTCTCTTCTTCTTTTTTTTTATGTCCTCAAGCAACATATAAGCCTGGATGATCATTAACTTGTTGATCATTTCCCACAACGAACAAAATATGCACGGCTTAAAGCAAAGCCACCTATCTAATTATTTCCAAGATAAAATATAATCATATCAACAAAGATCAGCACCAGCAAGGTTCTGCAAATTAACATGGTTGTGTGACATATGCCTGAAAAATCCATAACTAAAAGAAATCAAGCCAACTCATTTTGCAGTCAAAACAAAGAGACGTCAAAAAAAATGTTGTAGAGAATGCTTAGGATAAGAAATATGGAGTGTAGCTTTCCTTAAAACGTGATAACAGCCCTCTCTTTTTTTATATGTATCATGATCAGGTGTTAGAAATGTAAATATATAAGAACTGGGTGGCATGTATGTAAATCTCTATTTCCCTTTTTATGGAAAGCATGGGGGATCCAGTGACTACACTCAGTCCCAACCAACTGATTGAAAGACCTTGACTGAAATGTGAATGCATAGGAGCTACAAAGTATGTATGTAAATTATTTTTTTTTTTTTTTTTTTTGTTATCTCCAACACACATTGTCTCATATACGTAGTAAATCCAAGGTATTGTGGGTGGTGCTTTTCTGTATTCAAATGCTAGACATACGAATTTTTGCAAACTAGAACCAGAGACTACAGCAAGGCATAAAACCGTTGCGATACAAACTCCAAAAACTGAACCCAATATGCCACAAACAAGGCCTAAACAAATGTCAAAACCGCAGCCCTATAAGCCTCAAAGCCGAGCCACAAACAAGCCCCATAAATTGCAGCGCTCCATGCAGCAAAACAAACTCCAACAATTCTAAAATCGCGCCTCAAATAAACCACAAACAGATCCCGAAAACTGCAGCCTTCTACGCATCAAAACAAACTCCAACAACTCTAAAAACGCAACTCAAATAAGCCACTAACAGATGTCAAAAACCGTCCCAAAGGCTTAAAAAAAAAACGCGCCCAAACAGTGGGCAAAAGCAGCCAAAAAGCTGCAGCTATTCAAGTAAAACTGCTGCTCAAATAAACCCAAATCAGTGAAGTGAGATAGCAGCAAAGTATATACATACCACAAGAATGTTATGATTTCACATATCTAAGACCCAAACATTTTATTTTCACATATATGTTATTCAACATTCAAATCTCGATTCACAAATCAAAGTCACCATTCCTCTTGCATATATTTATTACCCCAAAAGCGTGATAAGTTTAAATACCAAATAACTGGGTGTTAAATATGTAAATACATAGTAGTCATGTAGTATGCATGTAAGCCTTGCAAGACTAGAAGAGTGGTATTACCATCCATAGCAGTTAAAAAAAATGCCAGCAAGAAATTTCATGTATATATACCACCCAATGTTTTAGGACTTTGTAAATAGACCACCCAATGCTACACATGCTCCACATTTCATGCCTAAGAAATTAAACCTTCCAGCAACCCAACAAAGACATCAAGAAGTAGAACAGGTATATCGAGCAGCCAAGCCAGAATACAGAGTAACCAAGCGAGGGAATCAAAAGACTAGCAAGATCACAAATTCAATAGGTTACCTTTTGATGAGCAAGGAAATTAAGCACAAGAATCTGTAGGTCAGAAAGGGAGCTTCCACAAATACCACAGCAAATGGACACAACCAGTGAAGATCCAGCCAACCCAGTTTTTTTTTTTTTTTTTTTTTTGGCAGCACCTCCCCACTCTCCAGAATTTCAACAACCCCAAAACCCTCCCCAAGTGGGGTTTATATAGGCAAGAAGAGGGAGGAGGAAGAATACCTATACTTACCTGAGGGGTGAGCCGAATGTCTAAAGGACGGGCGAGTGGAGACAAGAATCGCAGAGCAGGGAGTGTGGCAGGTGGAAGGCTAGAGCGCGGTAGGGAGGATGTGAAGACAGAGGCGTGGTGACAGCAATGAGCTTTTAGGCAGAGCGGCATAGAGGAGGGGACCTCGAGTCGAAGACGCGCGAAGAAGGGTCTTGACTGGGACAAATTCTGCCCTAAGGTTCAGGCGCGACAGCTTGCGGGAGATGAACCAGGGAAGTAAAGGCAAGACGGGAGAAAACGGGGGTTGCGTGTGTGAGGCGTGAAACGTGAGTTAAGGTTTAGGGATTTGGGATTTAATTAGGTTTTTTTATTATTATTATTTAAAAAAACATCAAATTTTATGTAATTTATTCATGAGCGTCGCCTTAGCAAAATGTGTGCCCTTCCTAGGTAATTTCGGCATTCCGGACGCATCAGCGTGGTCTGTTTTGTCATTCGGAATCGTCCGGACAACTTCGCCAACGGTCGGGTAAAAAAAGTCGAATTCAATTTTATTAAAATTTCGAGTCTGCGATCGATCATTTCAAAAAAAATTTTAAGCTTGCAACGAATAACGGCGCAGACGATGCAAATTGTGGAAAAGGAAAGTGTTGATTCTCTAAATTGCGAAATTTGTGCGCGTGAATATGCAAATTATGCATAAGGTCATCCTAAGGCTTAATGATCCTATAGGGACTCCTTTTGGGTTTCCTCATATTGGTTTCAACCTCCAAGTGCTAGAGGTCGATACCACACATGCGAAACTCCAAAAGAGTAAAGAAGCAGGTTGAATTTCTAAAATGAGGCGGGTCCCATTCTAAGGCTCTAAGATAGTCAAAGGGAGAACCCTAAGGCTAGGCCCTAAACCCTAAGAAGAAAACTAGACCTCAATAAAAATGAGGTCAACACCGCCTCGATAGTAACTCAAATTTCTTCATATACTCCATGATAGTCTCCTCTTGAGTCAAAGCACACGTGCAGTTTCCTTCTTGGATGGCTTGGAAATGTTGCAATAAGCAAACCTTAAACTCCTTCCATGAGTGAATCGAATATCTAGCCTCCCTCCACTGAACTATGCTAGGTCGTTCCCCTCTAAACACAACCCTACGACCATAAGTTTCTCCTCATTTAGCAATTTTACCGTGAAATATTGCTCCACCCGATACACCCAAACCCAACTACCTAACCGTAGCATCTCCACCCAAAAAATTCTTCCGATCAAAGTCATACCACATCCCAGCTTCTCTCCTTCTTCGTACTCCCTTCCTAATCTACCCCCCCCCCCCTAAATCAAAATCCTAGTAGGAGGTTCTTTATAATAGATGCTTTCATCCTCATGTTCCTCTCGTTCAATCTCTTCCCTTCAAACTTGGCCAAGGATTTTCTGGTCAAGCCTTAGTTCGTGTTTACAACTTGAACTACGGAAAAGATTTTGGATTGAATCTCAATAACCCTCCTCATTATTTCCTCCAAGACCTCAAATTAGTTTTCCATGGATACAAGTCTTCCTTCTATGGTTGAGAACTTTTCATCCAACCCATATTTAATTTGCCCTAATTCTCCTTTCAATCTCTCTCCAAAAGCATCAACTTTCTTAGCTGTCCTCCCTCCAAGATTGCTTCGATACCAATTTGATGCGAATAAGAACCAAAATAAGTGAATAAATTACAAGAAATATGTGGCAAAACCAAATTATGGCAAATTTCATTAATTTTCAAGCAATAAACAAGATAGAATAGGAGATCTACAATCCAAGAGGTAGATAGACTCTCCACAAATCCTAGACGCCTCTAGAAACAAGAAGACAAAAAGAAAACTGGAGAATCAAAACATAAAAGGAAACCTTTGGTGATTAGCCATAATAAAATGCCACCAAAAAATATTCCAACATTCCCCCCAAAATACATTCAAACAAACCCCCCCCCCCCAAATCACCTAATTAATTCTTCTCCCTGCATATGTGATTGGGGGCTTAACAGACTCCACCCAGAGTCTTGAATCTTCCTAGGCAGAAATAGGGGCAGTCAGGTCGCGCCAGAAGAGACGCAAGTGACAGAAATTTCACCATATGATGTAACAACTCTTGGAATGTTGTGAATGTGGTGGAGGCCATTAGATTTGTAAACGAGCCTGAGCTCGAGCGAGCTCAAGCTTAGCTCGTGTTCGGCATGTTTGAAATTGCTCGTATTTGAAATTGGCTCACGAACATTGTGTTCGTGTTTGGCTCAATTTAAATATTCTTGTTCGTGTTTGGTTCGTGCTCGGCTCGAAATTGGCTCGTTAAAATTAATTAGAAAAAATATATGCATTGTGTTGGATTCGAACCTGCACCACTTTTATGCAATAAAAAGTGCAAAACCACATGACCACACGAACTATTGTGATTTAAACTTAGATATAAATATATATAATATATTATTATATAAATAATATATAAATTTTCTGAATTTTTAGCTAAAACGAGCCGAACACGAGTAAACAAAAGGTTGTTCGGGTTCGGCTGATTTATAATTCAAGCTTAAAAATTTTGTTCATGTTCGTCTCGTTTACTTAAAGAACAAGTTGTTCGCGAACAATGAGCTTTTTTGACATCCTTAGAGGCCATGCACGAGGATGGTAGCAATCAATTAGCAATGTTTTCCTATCAAAAGTTGTGCAAACACACTCTTTCTCTAAATGTTCCATTTTATGAACCACTCAACCAATTTATGATTTAGAAGTCTACCAACAACTGCTCATTGGACATCATCAAGAGACTATATTAAATAAAAATAACATTATAGGCATGGTTTCAACCCATAATCTCTAAAAAACAAACTAAGCATATAATAATAGACAACCTAATCATAGAATCAATTCATGTTACACCATTGAAAACTAAAAAATGATTCAAAACTATTCACAAGCTCAAAAATGAACTTCAATAAGTTTAAATTGATTTTGATTCAGCTAAATCAAAAAACAGAGTTTCTATATTAATTTTGGGCCTTAACAAACCCAAATGAAAGAAATTGAATGAGTTTTATATATTGTGGAGATTATAATCTCCATTGAAAACTAAAAAATGATTCAAAACTATTCACAAGCTCAAAAATGAGCTTCAATAAGTTCAAATTGATTTTGATTCTAACTAAATCAAAAAACAGAGTTTCTATATTAATTTTGGGCCTTAACAAACCCAAATGGGTAACCTAACAATGCACAACATTAATTAAGGGTTAACCAATATCTAAATGGAGTCAAATTAAATGTGCTTAAATGAATTTGAGAAACCAATCGACAGCCAAAAGAGGAATTAAAAGAGAGAGTTTGAGAAAGCAAAACGTGGGAAAAAGAAGTTAAGAGAGAAAGAAAGGGGAGAGGGAAGGCCAGAGATATTGACCGAAAAAATAGGTGCTGTGGAGAAATAATCTAATAGCTTTATCAAATAATAAGAATATAAGGCATTAACAATATAAAAAAAAACAATACATATATAAAATTATATTTCAAAGTATATGATTAAACATTTAGGCTTTACATGATGGGCCGCCTGGACACAATTAATCAGAGAGCAATGATGCAGATGAAAATTTATGTCAGCTATTTCTCAATCGTCAACCTTCTCATCCAACGTAAAAACATCAGTAACGTAGTTAACATGGTCATATTTCACAAGCGTATACAGGATCAGAGATATGCTCTATACACTTCAAAACAAAGCGCTTAGCAAAAATCATCTACATTTCCTTCTCCAGAGAAGTAAAACAAAAAATAATCATCATAAAAACACTTAACATGATCTACAAATTCAGGGAGAAATGTAATTTACTGATGCAACAATAGCCATGACAGAACAGGATCTACATTACAAAGAAGGAAAGAGGAAAGACGATAAGCAACAGAAGAAAAAAAATTCTTCCATATAACATTATCACTTTCTAGCACATGAAAAATGTCATAAGAATAGATCAATAGAATATGTATACATACACCCAAAGACTGTCACTATACCTGAATATTTGGGGCAAGTAAGCTGGGTTGATCAGCAAAAAATAGAACCATTCTTCCAATCTCTTGCTTAAGTAGTATTCTCCTTTCACGATGGATGCCATCACAGGATATAATAGCTTGCTCATGCACCTCACTGCAGTACAACTTGAATGAGATTAGTTCACCAAGCGCAACCACTAAATTTGGCACTAAACATCAAAAACATTCAAAGGAGTAAGCAAACAAAGAAAGCATCAACGTGAAATTCAACCTCTATTAAGTTAGAAAGAAGCCAAAAAAAATATGCCTAAGCTTGTGTATACCATTAGGGATGTTCATTACTTCATTGTTTTGGAAACAAATATTATTATATTCTTCATTTTGCTTCTCAAAGAAATTTCATATAAATGAAAAAATGCTAACGGTACACAAGCTTGATGGGAGCAGAATAAACTATCAAACTTAAATAGCATACATTAAAAAAAAAAAAAGAATTACGTAAATGTGGTCAAAATTAAGTGTATTCTAACAAGGATGTTCATCACTTCATTGTGTTGAAAACCAATACTACTCTATTCTTCATATTGCTGCTCAAATAATTTCATATAAATGAAAGAATGCTAAAGGTACAAAATCTAGATGGTAGCAGAATAAGCTATCAAGGCTACATAGTATACATAATAAAAAGGGAGAATTAGGTATATGCCATCAAAATTAAGTGCATCTATAAATCTAACACCAGTCCCAAAAAGATGAACAGCCCAGCCCATGTACTAGTGCATGGCCGTTGGAAATTTGATAGAAGTGATGAGTAGTTGCAAATTTCGATGGTTGGGTGAGAATTTGTTGAATAGAATAGGAAAGTGCAGTCTAAAAAATGACAAGTTCGTTTTAATAGATAAATTGATCCTAATAATCAGAAAAACGCCATAACAATATCTTCTGTTTGTAACATGTGTGTGTGTGTGTGTCAAAACCTGTGGAAGGTTAGGAAGGAGGGCCGGCCTGCCACCTCATAGATCTTGGGGAATCTAATTGGAGAAACCTTTGGAAACCCCTTAATTAGTTTATTCTCTTCCTAATTATGTTTCTTTATCTTTATTTCAGAATTATTTCTTTTCCAAATTTAGATTAGATATTTTTATCGGTTTGTAAATTAGGAGAGAACAGTCTCCCTATATATGTACCCAACATTTGAATAATGGAGCAAATTCGACTTCCTCCCACACATCGCTTCCACAGACGATTGCTCCATTAGACTTTGTTCAACATCGTTTTCACAGACGATTGCTCCGTTTGACTTTGTTCCACACGTTGTTCCTTCCTTAGTTCGACTTCCACAGTTTTTCCTCTCAGAGCATTAAACAACTGAAAGAACTCCTCCTCCTACCACTGGAAGTTCCTTCCCTGCATGCCCACATATGCTCCAGGCAACCGGATTTCTCCATGCTCTGCGCTTCAGGCAGCCGAATTTCTCCCTGCAGAAACTCTTCCTGCAGACCCCTCCCAGCAATTCCCTGCGGCAAGAAATTTACTTGTTGCAGGTCCTCCTCCTCTGGCGGAATCCTCCAACAGCAGCAACCAATTATCCAAACAGTAGCCTAGCATCAAAAAACTCCCTGCCGTCACCCGTTTCCCTGCAACCGACAACCTGAAAAGCAAACATATGCTTCTAGTGGAAATCCTGCCTTCCTGAAAAGCAAACATAGGTAGTAACTCGCTGCAAGTAGCAGAGCTGCTCCTACTCGTAGATATTCTAAATGCTTCTAGTGGAAATCCTAAGCCTGTGAAAGGAGTTGGATTTTCTCTCTTTATTGGAAATATGAAACCTGCAACCAAAAGTCGAGCCTCCTCGTAGACCATCCTCCATATTCTTGTCTACCCTCCGGCAACCCAGTTGCGCCCTTTCCCAAGATAACAAGGCAGTCGCAAGTAGCTCTTCTGAGCAAACAAACCTCTGGCTTTCCAGGTGTTCCTCCACTCTGTGATAAAAAGCAGCCAAAAATCTTGCAGTTTGCAGCGGTCAAGTATTCTTCCAGCCCTAAAAGTGCATACAGTTTACGATCAAGTACAGAATGGAGAAATCTAATTCCACTTTGGAGTCTACCAGGTAGGCAATACATGAAGGCAAGGCATCGTATCCTCTTATCTTGCTAACAATAGAAGATTTCGGCCTTGGATAATAGATTCAAGCGCTTTTGATCACATGACTGGAGACCTTCATGCTCTCATCAACCACTAAGAGATCACCAAACCTAAATTTTTTAGACTTGTCGATGGATCTTTGTTAGAAAAGAAAATATGAAAGTCTCCGAGGATATTCAGCTTTCTTAGTAATATATGTTCCCCAACTAGATTGCAATTTACTTTCAATTAGCAAGCTTACTCGTGATTTTACTTATGTCACTAAATTCCATTCTAACTCTTCTAAATTTTATATGGCGGATTCGGGAAAGGTGATTAGCAGTGTTGAAATGCATCAAGGTCTCTACCTACTTGAGAACTATTCTCTTAACGCGCAAGTGTCTTATCCATCATCCTCTTCTCCTGATCACGAGTTTGATGTATTTGAGTTTGAGAAAGTCAAATTTCATTATGGCATTGTCATCTAGATCATCCCAATTTTCATTATATTAAAAATTTATATCCCAAACTCTTCACTAACAAAAAGTCATGAGCTTTATCAAAGTGAAACCTATCAAATGACTAAACATACTATTCATATATATCATCTGTTTCAAACAAACACTCATATTATTCCTCTATCATCTACAGTGACATTTGGGGACCAGATTGAAAACCTTCGATGAAGTCAGATAATTGTATCCTTCATTGATGATAACACTAGAACCAATTGAATATTCTTCATAGAGAAGAAATTTGAAACTACACATCTTTTAGTCTTTCATGAAGTAATTTACATTCAGTTTCAATGCAAAATTCATATTCTCAAAATTAATAATGCAAAAGAATACTTTAACTTTATACTTGAAAGTTTGTAAGGAATTATATCATCCATGTAAGTTTTTGGGTTGAAATACCACAATAAAACATGATAGTTGAGAGGAAGAATAAACATCTCCTTGAGAAATCTAGATCAATAATGTTTTTTGACAATGTCCTAAAAATTTTCTAGGGACAGTCACATATATCATTAATAAAATGTCAAGCAGAGTTCTTGGATTCAAAGCCCCTCTTCATGCTACCCTCATGCTAAAGCCTTCTCATCTAATCTCCCTCTAAAAGTATTTAGTTGTGTCCCTTTTGGCCACAATCACTAACAAAACCACACAAAGTATGACCCAAAATCCATCAAATGTATCTTCATTGGACATACTTCTAATAAAAATGGGTATAAGTGTTATTCTCTCATTACAAAAAAAATATACAACTCAATGGATGTTACCTTCTTTGAACACTAACCCCACTACACCAAATCTCATATTCGAGGGGAGTTGGGACACTACTTTGAATACTCACACTAATCTAGAGTCATCACAACCCATTACATTTCCCTACACTACTTTGGATAGCCACACTGAACTAGAGTAAACACAACTTATTCCACTTCCCTCTAAGCATCCTCTCTCCCAAGGTTTACCAGTTGAGAGCATCCAAGCTATGATTGACAACAAGGAACTCCGTGCATATACTATAAGAAAGAAATCCACTCAACATCATAAAGAGAATATGTTACCACAGTATTGTTCACAACCAAACCTGAATTCACACATTTCTAAAGTACCGAGGGAGGTGGAATCCAATGGAGAAGACAAGAAAAATTGCACAAATTATGCTATCCATAATTATATTGCATAAGAGAAGTTATCACCAACTTATAAATATTTTGTATCAAATCTTAATAGCATGCAGATACCCAAATCCTTTCATGAAGCACTTCAAAGTCCTTAATAGAAAAAGTTAGTTGAAGAGGAGATCCAAACTCTTGACCTAATGGCACATGGACCTGCTATAAAAGACTTTCAGAAACCACGTAAAATTTTTGGCAACTTTAAAATGTACCACAAATTTCAAATCCCTCAGATTTCAAGCAAATAAATTTGAAAAAATTTCACGCGCCAAAACGATTATATCGATATATAACATTACATATAAAATATGAATGGAATGAAAAATACAAAAATTGAAAGTTATAAGTTTAATTAATTTAATTAATCCTAATGATTTATTAATCTCTTGTATCTTACTGTTCACAATCGACTTCAACGTGATATTTAGTGTTGGTTTCGGTCGAAGAGCTAGCACCCTTTTTAGATCCTTGAACTCTGTTCCTCCCCTCTACTAATCTTCCTCTTCTCGCGAGTTCAGCCTCGGTCACGGCAGGGGCCACGATCCGCAAGCAGAGGAGGCGAGCAACCCTTCGAGTGGCGCAGCTCACGGTTTAAACTTCGGGGATAAAATCGATGAGTATGAAACCCTCTTTCACTTTATTTGACACAATCTTTTCCTTTCTCCTGTTTCCATTTTGAGATTAGACATGAATCATGCATTTTTTTCATTTTCGTTCGCCATAACAGAGACGAGGTTGCATCGAAAGCGACAAAATTTGTTTGTGAACTTCTAAAAGAGTCTTAAGTGAGAAATTAGCGAAGATAAGAAAAGAATAAAGTGATTAGAAGAAAAGAGAAGAAGAATAGACAGTTTCAATGAAGGTTGGGTTAAGTTTTGAAAGCCGTTTAATCATGTTTGACTCTTTTTGCCTCAAATTTACTAAATAATTAAATAAATAATATTTATCAAAAACTTTTTATATTAAGTTTCAATGTTTAATAAAAAATGCTAATTTTTTTTTTTAACTTTCAAGCAAATTTTCGAGACTAACATGAGCCCTAAATGAACAGACTTTGAATCAAGTCGAACACAACCATATTATTCACAACCGAGTTTTAAATTAAAAATTTTCGAATGAGCCAAACACGGAACTCCATTAAAATCATGGCTTGTTTGCACCCTAGTGAGAATATGAGTGGCGATATAGGTTGGTACAAGAAAAAGAAGTCCACCATATGGACCAACTATTTGGATAAGTCAAATTCTAGCTCGTATATGCCACTATAATTCAAACTTGGCTCAGTTTCGAACATGACTAGTATCAAAATCCATCGAGATCAAATTTATCATATACTTTATTCAACTCAGGAAACCACAAGCTATGTTATCCAAAAAATACATTTCAGCATTAATCTCGGTGTTGACATCCACAAGTTGCATTGCATCCATTATCAAATACAACAAAGCATTCAACAAGCAAAATAATGAAAAGTTAGTAGAATTCAACTCATTATAAACTTTTCATGCAATAATTTCCCTGCCATGTAACTTATTTAGCAAAAACTTGTTTGTTGAAATAGTGTGACATCATGTGATATGCCTTGGCACCAAAATCAGCAAAAAAATCAAGATGAACGGCAATAGATAGATGCAAGAAACACAAACAAGGGTTGCTCTTACAAAACTTAAAGGAAAACACGCAAGATACAATATTGATCTACTATTCGAGAGGTAGATCGTCTCTCCCACGCCCTAAACGTTGTCAGGAACACCACAAGAAGAAAGAAAGCAACAATTGCAAAAAAATACATTAAAGAAAACAAACCCTAGATTTCTCCCCTTAAAGAATCTCCCCGCAACCTTTTGAAAACTTTCTTTTTCCACTTTCCCTCCAAACCTATTTTAATTTCTACTCCTTGAGTATGTAATTAAATCTCTCGTGAACCCCAACCTCTCCGAGCCTTCTTCTCCTGTGTTAAAGTGTCGCCCCGCCTCTTCACTCGAGCAGGATCGACGCGCCTATCAGTTTAGTGGATCGGTGGGAGGGCATTCGACCGGTCCCTCTTGAACTGATCCTGTCACGGGTGCAGCACTACTCCTCTCCCAAAGAAGTACGTTGTCCTCAAGGTGGAATGATGGAAAATGCTTGTGGATCACCTCGTAAGGCTCTCGTGTTGCTTCATAGTATGGCAGTCATTTCCACTTAACCAATATCCCCTTCGCTCCCTCTACTCCTTTGATTTCTAGCAGCTCCAGAATCACCTCCAAGTCCTTCATCAGCATTGGCGGAAGAATAGATTAAGGTGTATGATCTCCAATCGCACGTCTCAGTTGTGAAAAATGGAAGACCATGTGTGGTGCAGACGATGGTGGTAACTTCAAATGGTAGGTCGCTGCCTAGATGTGTGTCACCACCTCATAAGGCCTAAAATATCTCGATGAAAATTTCTCGCTCCTTCTGGTTAATGGCTTTTATTTAGAGAGCTCAGCTTCAAGTAACTCATGTCCCCTGGTTAAAATTGTACCTCTTTCCTATTTTCGTCTGCTTTCCTTTTCATGATTTGTTGAGCCCTTAGAATATACTCCTTCAGCTCTGCCAATATCTTGTCCCTCTCCGTCAAATACTTATTGATGTTGGATATTGGTGTAGCACTATGCCCATAATATATCAAGTGAGGTGTATCTCGCACATACAATATCTTGAAAGGAGTGGCTTGTGTTGTGGTGTGGTACGAATTTGATACCAAAAATCAACCCATACAATCCACTTGGCCCATAGATTCGGCCTATCGAATACAAAATAATGCAGGTATATATCCACACTTCTGTTGACCACCTCCGTCTTTTCATCGGTCTGGGGATGATATTTAGTGCTCCTCTTAAGGACTGTCCCTTAGAACCTGAATATATCTTTCTAGAAGTGGCTAAGAAACACATTGTCCCTATCCAAGACAATAGATTCTGGTATTTCGTGCAAACAGACTATTACCCGAATAAACAACGCTGCAACTGAGACTGTCGTGTAGGGATGTCGTAAAAGAGTGAAATGTGCATATACTTAATCAAACGGTCCACGACTACCATGATCATCGTGAGCACCCTCGATGAAATCCACCGTCACTTCTTCCCACGCCTTCCCCAGTAATGCTAATGGTTGTAGTAACCATCTTGGTATCGCGGTCAAGTACTTATGTCACTGACATACATCACATTTGGCCACTATATCCTCGATATCTCTGCAAATCTCCACCCAATAAAGTTCTGTCGTCAGATGAATGTAGGATATTTTCACCCCCGAGAGTCCCCCGATCGCACTGCTATAAAACTGTTGTAACAATCTGGGAATATACTTCGATATTGGGTAGCACGAATTGCCCCTAGTGGAGCAGCTACTGCCCCCTCAATGCATATCCTGGATGACTATTTGGATCCTACCTCAGCTCCTCATCTAATTCACTTTCCTATCTCAAGGCTTCCCAATATAGGACAAAGGGTATCGATAAGACCGTCAATTAGGGTTCCTCCACCTTTCTCGACAGTGTGTCAGCCGCCTAGTTCTCCAGTCCTTGCTGGTACTAAATCTCAAACTCATACCCTAGTAGCTTGAATGACCCATCTCTGATGCTCCTCAGTCACCATCCGCTACTCCAGAAGATACTTTAAACTCTTTTGATCTGTCTTGACCAGCTAATGTTATCCCAACGGGTAGGGTCACCCCTCTGAATGGCTAAGACAATCGTCATCAACTCTCATTCATATAAAGACTTTAGCCTCGCTCTGGCCATAAGAACTTGACTGAAGTATCTAATCGGTCGCTGATCCAGTATGAGTACTGCTCCCAATCCGTATCATGACGCATCCGTTTCCACCATAAATGGTTTACTAAAATCAGAAAATGCTAAAATCAGGACGCTAGTCATGGCTCTCTTCAAATGCTCAAATGCATGTGACGTTGCTTCACCCCAGTTGAAACTGTCTTTCTTCAACTGCTCTGTCAGTGGTCATGCTATCGTGTCATCATATCCTTTCACGAACTCTGGTAGTATCTGGTGAGACACAAGAATCCCCTCAAGTCCTTCAAATTCCTTGGTAAGGGTCAATCAACCATAACTTCGATCTTGAACTGATCCACTGCTTACCCATTCTGGTCACCGCATGTCCTAGGTATTACACTTGTAACTATGCAAAAAAACATTTCTTCAAGTTAACATACAACTGGTGCTCCCTCAACTTCTCCAAGACTGTCCTTAGGTGTCCCACATGATGTGTGTTTGTACGAAGGTAGATCATAATATCATCATAGAAAATCAGGATAAATTTTCTGAGAATAGTTTGAAAAACCATAGTCCTGAGGGATTGAAATATCGTCAGGGCGTTGGTGAGGCCAAACAACATCACTAAGAACTCATAATGTCCTTCATGTGTCCTGAATGCAGTCTTGTGCATATTTGCTGGATTCATCATGATTTGTGACTTAAGATCAATTTTTGAGAAAATAACTGCCCCAAAAAGCTCATTCAGTAATTCATCAATCACATGAATAAAAAACTTATCCAAAATCGTTTCCGTGTTCAGACCTCGGCAGTCCACATAGAATATTTAACTATTATCTATTTTCTTTACCAACAGGACGGGACTAGAAAAGGTGGCTCACACTAGGCCTAATAATCTTAGCCCGGGCATCTCCCGGATTAGCTTCTCTATCGCATCCTTTTAAATCTAGGAGTACCTGTATGGTGATGCTGATTGGAGAAACACCCTCTTTCAATGTGATAGTGTGCTCGTGCTCCCTCGGAGGAGGCAACCCGCTTGGCTGCTGAAAGACATTCGTAAACTGCTGTACGAGCTATTAGACCACTTTCGAAAACTCTTCCTACTCTAAATCTCGAATCCATTCAATGCTCTGCAAGACCACTAAGTAGCTCAGTCCTATTCCACGAATCGACTTGACCATGGTTTTGAGTGACACCATGATTTTGCATAAGCTAGTATCACATTCCTCCCCTTCACTTGGAACTCCATCGTCAAAGTCCGCCATCAACTCCCCCAATGTTCGCAGTCACTTCATCCCCAAAATCACATCTGTGTAGCCCAAATCTAAAGGAAGTTAGTCTTCCACCACATATAGGCCATGTAGTTTTAGAACCAACCCCATGCAAATTCCCCAACTTTTCTCCACCTTTCTCATCCCTATCATGACGCTGAAGCTCTTTGTAGTCACTACTTTCAACCTTAGCTTCTCCACAACCTGATTTGAGATAAATTTGTGTGGTCCCGCTATCCTCCAACACCACAATAGGCTATTCCCCAATCCATCTCCTTACCTTCATGGTGTGATTAGGGGTAAAGCCCACCACCGAATTGAGGGACACCTCCGCCACATCCAAATGCAGATGCCCCTCCTTCGTTGCTTCCTCTTCTGATTCCTCACTCTCTGTATCCTCCTGAACTAAAAGAACATAATGGGCGTGCTCCTTCCAACAGTGTCCTAGGGCATATTTCTCATCACATCAGTAACACAATTCTTTGGCTCTTCTGTCCTGCACTTTTGCATCTGTGAGGCGCTTGAAATTACACTCGGGATAATCTTCTACTTCGGCTTCTCTTTCTGAAATGACAACATTTGGGCCCTTGGTATCGTGGTTGTCATGGTGTAGTGTAGTGGTTGTCACAGTGCTCTTGCAGAATCCTCTGGTGTTGTCACCTTTGTCAAACTTCTTCACCTATTTCTTATCCACCATCATCTGGGCGAGCTTCATCATTTCCCTCAATCCAACGGCCTCAAGGGGCGGATGGCTGCTCTTATGTCGGGCTTTAGGTCTTTGAAGCAGTTCTCTTTCAGCCCTGGTGCAAAAATCCCCCTCAAACTCCCTGACAAGAGCTTGAACTTCTCTCGGAATTTCATAATCGTCCCCTCATGAGTCAAAGCATGGAAATGCTAGTGTAAGCTCCTCCTCGAATGGCTCAGAAACGCTCCAACAAGCAATCCTTAAACTCCTCCCATGAATACATCAGATATCATGCCTTCATCCACTGGAACCACACTAAAGCATTCCCTTCCAAGCAAAATCCCGCCGCCATGAGCTTCTCTTCATCAGATCGCTCCGCTCGATACACCCATCCATGTACATTCTCCCATTCGAAGATTAGCATCTCCAAATTCCTGACCCTTGCATTTCCAACCCAGCCTCCTCTTCCTCCGGTATTTCCGCTCATGTGTCTAGGATGGAACTTCCTCCTTCGGTCATAGGCAAATCCCACTCTAGAATCCCTCCTTCCTTCATCGTGCTCTTTCGTGCCCTTTACACAATCCCTCCAATTTTCAGCTCATCTCCCTCCATCGGAAGTCTCCACCCCCCTCCTCTCTGAATCCTAAAGAGGCGCTCTTGTATGTAAAGAAGGTCTTCTTTGTTGTCTTCTCTCTCGATCTCCTTCCTTTTTGACCTAGCTAAGGATTCTCTGGTCAACCCATGGTTAGGATTTGCAGCTGAAATGATCGACACAACCTTGACTTGCATCTCCATGAGCATTTTCATCATCTCTCACATTTCTCCTATGTGCTCAAATATATCATCCATCCGACTTTCAATGGAAGAAAAACTGTTCTCCATGGTGGCGAACCTCTCTTCCATTCCCGACTTAATTTGCCCTACCTCTCCTTCAAGCACATCCACATTCTTTTCTGCCATCCCCCCAAGATCAATGCTCTGATACCAATTTGATACGCATAGGCACCAAAATCAGCAAACAAACCACAACGAACAACAATAGATAGGTGAAAAAAACACAAACAAGAGTTGCTCTTACAAAAATCAAAGGAAAACAAGTAAGATGCAATGTTGATCTACTATTTGAGAGGTAGATTGTCTCTCCCATAACCCAGACGTCGCTAGAAACACCACGAGAACAAAGAAAACAACAGCCACAACAAAAAATGCATAAAGAAAACCAATCCTAGGTTTCTCCCCTTAAAGACCCCCCCCCCAAACCTTTTGAAAACTTTTCATTTCGACTTTCCCTTCAAACCTGTTTTAATTTCTCCTCCTTTAGTAAGTAATTAAGCCTCTCGTACACCCCAACCTCTCCCTGTCTTCTCCTCTTGCAACAAAGTGCCACCCCACTTCTTCACTCCAATAGAAACGGCCCGCCTGTTGGTTTGGCGGGCCGGTGGGAGGGCATTCGACTGGCCCCAAATGAACCGGTCCTGTGACGGGCGTAACATCATGCTTAGATTTTCATCAAAAAGTTGTTTCTTGAAAGAGTGCGGTATCATGTTTGGCTTATCAAAATAGTCTGAAAGGGCTCAAGTACACTGGAAATCGCACATAATCCTATAAGTGATTGTATGGAGCTATGATTTGAGTTTCTTTCCACATATAGTTTATGAATTTTGAATGACATCCTCTCTTTGAATTCATACGGTAATTATCTTATTCTTTACTTTTTAGGAATTACCGAACCAACGTGTTTTATTCAACTTTACAATGCTCTTTTGGTGTTAGTTTACAATAGAAAATAAATGGCATAATCTAGTAATTGTAAGAGACTCCGGTACTATTGCTTGAACTGCATTCTTCATTGTACCCCTTGCTCATCCTCTTTAATATGTTTAATCTCTATTAAATTCATTCATGCTGCTTTTCTTTCTCAGTTAATTTGAGCGCATCAAGCATCATAAAAATTTCAAAATCACTACATTTCATTCGATTAAAAAGACATAAAAATAAGAATGGCTATATTTCTATCTTCCCCAGATTCCAAATTTAGTTTGGCCAACAACATCTTAATTATCAGGTATGCGGAGAAGTTTGATAATGATGATTGACAAAAGTTTCTATATCTATGCTCCTTACAATGGATGCATTGTTCAAACTATGACATTGATATTTATAATTTCTCAAAAATTAATAAAACTGAAGAATTCAACATCACGATGAGACCTTCCACTTGATTACTGTTAGGAATATGATTGTAGAAATGCTTAATGTTTGACAAGTCATTAATGATGACTATGAAGGGAATAAGAATTCTTTCTTTAATATAGAATGAGAGGTTTAAACTATGTTAATGATCCATGTATCATGCCACTTCAAAGATAATAAACATTGTTAATTTTGAAGGTAACAAGCAATTGTGGCCATTCCTATAAAAAGTAAAGCTATTTTATTCATACATTATGTATGAGCTTCATAATGATTTAAATTGGAATTCTTTCTCATGCAATATAGGCAAGCTTACTAGATTGAACACAGAAAGAAAAGGAAAATGAAACATAATAAGGCAAAACATAAACATAAGTCCAACATACTACCTTAACATTTTTTCAACTTGTTTTGCAACATTATATTCCAGATCTGCTTCTTTTTGTTTGGCACGCCCATATTTGGCCATTTTTTTAGACTCAAGGACCTTTGGCAGAACATAAAGCAGGTAGTCCTCATGTAGTAGAACATACTGCAAGATGCAGCACCATAATAGTTATCATACAACTAACAAGAACATTAGCTTTTTTAATAAGCTGGATAAACCTACCTCGTCTCTAAATAATGTGATAATTAAATTTTCTTTCAACACAACCTTCAAAAGAAAAAGAAGAATTAGTGACCGTGATCTAATATATAAAACCCGACATAGAGTTCCAATTAAAAATTGCAATATTACAAACCACTAAATTATATTAGAGGGATGGTTGAAATAACATCTAGTAAAAATAAGGTAATTGAAAAATGACTTAAAACTGGTTTTGAATACAAGGAAGCATGAAAAAAAATTATCCAATAGACGGATTGATAAAATTATAACATGAATAAAAGCTATTCAGAAAGATTTGCAAAAAATAGGTTTAGCATCACTTGTGGATTCAATGTGAACAGATGAAAAATGAGGATTCATGAAGTTGGTGATATGAACCATATCATCTACCTCTATTGGTTGTATTTTCCTGGTAAGGGCTAGTGTGAAAATGGCTGGTCCCTAAATTTATTCTTTAAAAAGATTAATTAAGTAAAAGACTATCAAAAATATTGCCTTTGATACCGAAATAGAGATTGCTTGACTTCGTGTAGAAGAAGGGAATGAAAAGAGGGGTGGATCACATCCATTGTTTGATTGACAAGTGGAATACTTCCTCAATTAAAGTATGATTCCTAGTACATGACATTAAATTCAAATGCTCAAGAATCACTTTCACAAGTAATTAAATTTGACATTGATGCAGCATTAAAAGATTTATTTAAAAAACTTTTAGTAGTTTAGATTAGTTTTAGATTTATTAAGGCGTGGTAGGACAATGAATCTCTTCCATAATTTTATTAATTTTCACGCTTCCCCCCTTCTGCACAATGGGCAAGATTTATAATTTCAAAACAATGGGCAATGGGTGGGTCCTGCATTTTTTTACATAGAAATGCATGCTCCTAAAAGAGTTGAGTTGGGAAGTCTATTAGTAGTTCCACACCATTCGTTAAACCACCTTATGGGCATATGTAATGCGCCTAAATAAGAAAAATAATGTTAGTAACCAAGGCATTACTTGTATACATTTTTTTTTATTATTAGGTATAAAATCTTCGAATTCAACCTAAAACCATTGATAAAATAATAAAATTGCATGAAAATAGAGTTAAGCACTTTTTATGATTATTTCATCATCCATCAAAGGACAAAGATGTGGCAAAACAAGAATGATCCAATGACATGTAGAATGCAGTCCCACACCCCGCCCAAAAACCCACACACACAAACAAGTAAGCGTACGTGCATTCATATTTAGTTAGCACTCTCTAAATACATTTTGATAATATTTTAATCACTAAAGAAAAATAGAGTGGGAACATGTTCTATATAGATCTGAGCACTAAACTCAAAATAATTTCATAAACAAGCAAGTTCCATGTGCAGAAAAAAAGATAGATCCCCTTATGATTGTTAAACAAAAAGAAGGAAAAATGCAAAAAAGACAAAAATATACAAATGAATTAAGGAATACATGCCGAGAATAAGCAATTAGAGAATTAAGATAAATAATTTTTGGCATGCGTGTACTAAAGAGGAAAAAGAAGCAAAGCAATAATATCTAATGAGAAAAGGCTAAAATAAACTAGTATAATTCAAACATGTTGAAATATTTTAGAAACAAAAAACACAACCTAAACAAATAAACAAGATGAATAGCAATAATAATAAAAAACACCCCATGATCAGAAAACAGAGTTCTAACACAATAATAGAAGCAAATGGCAAAGATGAACAAGTCCACACTTAAGGTTAGCTAAGACTGATGATGATTATGAAGTTAACAGTAATAACCAATGAAACATCAACGACAACAGTGGTTCAAATATAATAAGTCCAGAAAGAAGGCTCGTGCAACATTGTTTTGCAACGAAGCTATTAAATAATGTACCATATGTATGAAATATGCAACCCAAAAAAGAGAATTATTAGGACACTAGCATCCTCCGAATTGATGTGAATGCAAGCAGCATTAAGAACATTTGAAACAATGTAAAACATATATCATACAGTTGATGCATGGACATACATTAAATACACTTTATCGTACCCATAATTCAAGTTAGAAATAATAAATATATATTTGCAGAATCATAAAAAAATTATTTTTCCAGCAACTTTGGTCATAAATGAAAGATAAGTAAAGATTACCATAGCAATATCAATACTTGTAACCCGAAGCAGCTCATCAGGACAAACAAGATAACCCAACAGAACCCATTCACGATAGGCTGTAACATTAGCTAGATCCTGGGCTCTCTGTCCATATTAAAGAGAAAGAACTAAGTCGAGAAATATAATATTAAAAGTTTATTTTACAACACAAGAAACAATCATCAAGCTGAATATACTCCAGGCATAAAAAATTCACAGAGAGGATCTTTCAAAAACAATAAACCAACCATAGGATGAGCAGAATTTGTAAGTATATCAGGATAACGAGGATGAAACGGACTTAAAAATCCTTCATTCCGCAACTTTTTAGTATCAGTAGAAAGAAAAATAATCGGACCAACTGCTTCAAGCACCTGCAATTAAGAAGACAGGAAGTGAATAGAATTCAAATAAAATAAACTATGTTAAAACGGAAACTAAAGAATGCCTGAAATGAAACCAACAGACTTTGCATCTACATTATCTTGTAGCGACTGAAATTTTAGTTAACATGTCGTTGGGTGACATTGCCTAATGGCCCCAAAAGTGTAGTTCTAGCACTTGAATCCTTTTGTCATATTTGAAATCAGTTTGTTTTTAATTTAACCTCTTCCACACAGCTAGTCAATGAGGAAAATCACTTTTGAGACAGACTGCTCTTATTTGTAAAATTACATAGCCTGCCACAACACTACCAAATAAAGACTTGATTTTCAGCCAAATGACTGCGAACAATGATCCAAATGACAAATTAACTCTGACAAACTAATCATTCGGTTAGATCATGTCTTTCAATAAATATAAGCATAACCTACTATCAAACTTTACAAATTTTTAGTAGATAAAGATTTATGAACAGATCTCAATATCAATAATAATATATGTTGGCTGAGTAACAAAAAATGGGGAAAATAGATATGTTTGGAACAAAGGGAAGAAGATGCAATAAAGATAACAAGTCGAAGAAAAAGAAAATTTAAAAGGAGTGGGAAACAAATAAAACATGACCACAAGTAGTATGCCCAAAATTCGTGCAAAAAGGCATGTAAAAACAAAAGTTAGCATTTCATGTGATATTTAATCAGATTGAATGAACAAGGATTGGTAAGATCAACCAAAAAGAGTTGCAACAAAGCTAATGGTAATGATAAATAGTGATGCTTGAGTGGGAATATCCGATATGGTAAATATATATATATATATACAAAAAACAAAATGGTGGGGGAAAATACTCCAAGTTTAAAGGCATTATTTTTAAAGATGCAATTACTTTTGTTTGGGCCTGTGACTAATAAGATTAAGCATTATGATATCTGAGATATTTAAGATTTTCATTCATTTACAAATGAATTTATCTATAATGCTAACTAGACAAAAGAAATTAAAGTGCATGAAAAATAAATTTAGGTATGAAGTACAAAGAAGACTAGAATAGGCATGAATAAGGTGGATAATTAAAATTCATTGGAACACATTAGTTGGGAAGAAAGGAAAATTAATGATACTATTTTTAGAAGTTAGGCAAAAGAATTGAGAAAAAATATTTAACACCAAATATAGCAGTCCACGGGGGTTAAATGAAATCAAGAATCATAAATCTAATCCCAGTGAGATTGACGATGATGTTAAAAAAAAATGCCAGTGCTTGAAGGTTGATTATTCTATTTATGTTGAGTGACTGCTTCTACAAGTTCTCAGAACATTATAACTAAGTAAATCATTAAATTAAAAAGCAAATGCTTGAAGGATTATTAAAAAATGTTTGAAATATGACAATCAACATTGCATTAAAAATTCCACACTAAGGTCTCACAGCTTTCATAATTCAATTGAAGTGCTAGACGTTTGCATAAAGAACACAAAATAGAACTTATATATTTAGCACCAAAACATCTCATAACCAATGGATAGCTTGGGTGACCGAACATGTTGCATATTTCGAGTGCAGATTCCTTAACAAAGAAATACAACTACTTATAAGCTGAAAGTTAAAAACCTCTTGATGAAATTATCAGAAGCATGAAGTCCTTTTGTATTTACCAGTAGAGATACATTCGTTTGTACACATATATGTACACAAGCTCAAGATATACAAATGGACAAATATATTTTGTTTTGCTGACGACTCGGACTCTCAGGAAACAAAGCTGTAATATATATATATATATATATATATATATATATATATATATATATATATATATATATATATATATATATATATATATATATATATATACACACACGCATATATATACACAGGCTCAAGATAACCAAATGGACATAAATATATTTTGTTTGATGAAGTCTCAGGAAATTTTGGGAAAGAGGAAACAAAGCTGTAGTAACCGGTGCAAACATTAAGCAAATGAATATAAAAAAGGAACATTTTATTTCAAAAGGCCACGGGGTGCATTAAGATAAATGAAATACTAAAGAGGTGACTAAGTTGGTATATGACTTCTCCAATACGAGGGCTAACAAAATTAAGGTCCTCTTGCAACCCTTTTACTGGGTGGTCATATGAATCAACAAACTGGACCAATCTGCAAAAGTGGAAATTAGAATATCAGAAAATGAAAATGACGGATATACCATAAAGAAAAACTGATTATAAATGAACAGATCAAACAAAAAATGCAAAATGATTATACATGTGATACCGGAGTTAACCCAAACCACGATAAAAACACAAATATTATTGCTGAAATTTAATAGGGTGGTTAAAACCAAAGACTCTTGACAAAAGGGAAATAATAACACAAGCATAAAAAACATCCTAGAGTGAGGACCAAATCGGTGGGTTGTGGCGGGACAGCAGGAGGGAGGGGCTAGTTGGAAGGTGGCGTACCAGGGAGGGAGTCTGGAGCGTGTGGGGCACAAGCAGGGTGGCAGGGGGGCCACAGCAGAAACATCCAAGAAGTTGGGGGTCTCAGCAGCAAGCAAGATGATTGGAAAGAGGGGCGGTGGCAGGTAGTAGGCATGGAGGGATTTGCGACAGTAGGGGATGGGGCAAGATGGAGTTGCGGTTGGGAATGTAGCAGGATACGAAACTTAGCATGATGGACAACAGGCTTGTTGTAGGAGGATGAGGTGGGGCTGCAGGAAGAGCTGTTGGAGGCAAGAAGGAAGGGTGGAGGTGGAAGTCGGAGAGGATAATCACCACTAGGGGGAAAACGATAAAGTCGGAGCAATACCCTACCCTCGACAGCAAGCAGGATGATTGGAAAGAGGGGTTGCGGCAATAGGTAGTAGGTCTGGAGTGACTTGCGATAGCAGGGGAAGGGGCAGGAGGGAGTTGCGGCTGGTCTGGGATGAGATTGGAGGGAGCTGCAACTGATCTAGAATGGGCTAGAGGGAGTTGCGGTTGGGAATGTAGCAAGAGACGGGACTTAGCAGGATGGACAGTAAGCTTGTTGTAAGAGGAGGTGGGGCTACAGCAAGAGTAGTTGACGGCAAGGGGGTAGGGTGGAGGTGAAAGTTGGAGAGGATAATCACCACCAAGGGAAAGTGATACAATCAGAGCACCACCCTTCCTGTCGGATACAACCCTAAACAGAGAAAACAGGACGTAAGCGGCTGTTCTCTCGGAACTGCAATCAGAGATAACATAAACCTAAACCCTAAGACACAAAACATTCATATAAATACTAGTAGATATGTAGAAGAGGTGGGGCCCCTCACCAGACCAGTTCAGTAAGGGAAGAAAACCCCGTGTCATTCTCCAGGGATTGAGGGAGCTTCAAATTCATTCGTCGAAGCTCCTGGCTGTATATTGCTGGTGATTGATCTGCAGTAAACTTCCAGGCCAGACATATCTTCAACTGTCATCCTAGTAGGACCTGGATCTCACTGTCAACTACACTGCCTCCCAAAACACCAGAGGAGTTTGCTCCACCTGTGAGCTTACATCCATACGGTCCACTTCCTGGATTCTATGTGCCCCGTATGTTTTGCTGAACTTTCCCAAAGTAACCCCTAGTCGGCTCAATCTGATGTGCGGTGAGAATAACCCGTACCTTCCTGCACGGCTTCAATTGCCCTGGTTTAAGTGTTTTCGTTCCAAATCATATTATGATAGAATGAGTACTCATCCACCTTTGGCATGCCATGAGCTGGAACTTTAGATAGAAGAGAATTCTCTCAAATCAGGTATCGAGTCATCCCCATAGTAAATTGCTTCTTCCACTTCTCTTATTTGACAGAGTACAGCTGATGATCTAGTATACGAGATTTCAATTTCGGGGTGACATCTATGGCAGGCTGCCCCACTCTCACTATCGCTCACTCAGGATATACCTCTTCTTCACTGGTAAGACATGGATCTCATTCAAGAATGTTCGTCCCTATCAAGCTCCTCGGGCTCATTACAAAGTTGTGGTTCATCGCTCTTGTATGGACATATGACAATATGTCAAGTGCTGAACTGAAAATAACCTGTGAATAACTCCACATGATATTCCCGACATTGCACAAAATGACCCCACTTCTGTCAGGCTTCACCTCCCTTTGTAAGGGAAACTCAGGAATGTGTATATACATCTGAAAATTTTGAATTTATCTTAGTGGGCCTGGATCTGATGTCGGCTCCTCAAACTCATAACCCTTATAGACATCTAAGGTCAGTCTTGATGATGTTCCTCTCAATGTCTTCAACATGCTAGCTCGATGCACTATAAAGTTGTACTCTGTCAAAATGTCTATTACTTTAGAGTCACTAGCTTATAGAATAGCTATTGTCACCTGTTGACCTCGCTTTCGGTCGAGGTGTAGTTTTTCTCTCCTTAATAGCCTATGATCTAGCCGTAGGACATTTCTGCCGACTACTCCTAGAAAACTAGTGAAGGAGCCCTCCCTGTTAGCAATTCCGGACTTTTCTTCGCTCGACTTGACGTTCCCTGTGATAGTCTTGACCGCTATTGCCTGGCAGGTAAGGCTACTCCGAAGGAACTCAGGGAGCATTCCTATAGGACTGTCGGCCTTAGAATTGACTTTACTCGTTAATTTGGCGTCGTTGCGCTCTTCGTCGTCCTGTTTAATCGAATTAGAGCCGAAATTTCGATAGGATTCGGACCGCGACGTGTTTTTAACCCGATCGACAACGAGGTTGCCCGGACGACTCCAGATGACGAAACGGACTGTGCCGATGCGTCCGGAACGTCGATTTTGCTTAGGGGGAACGTTCGTTTCATTGTGACGGCGCGTCTTGGGGAAAATACCTAATTAAGTGTTTATTATAATAATAAATAATATTTATTATTATTATTATTATTATTATTATTATTATTATTATTATTATTATTAACTTATATTAAAATCCCTAACCTAAACCTATCTCCCTCCCCACCTCATTATTTCGCATATGTGGGCCTACCTCTGCCCTAGTGTGGCTCGTTCGATTGTCTGACCCGCTCCTTCGTGTCGTTGGAGGGATTCGTTCCCGCGCTCCCCTCTCGCACACGAGACAAATCTCGCAGACGCTCATCCCTTGTATCATATCTTTTGCGTTATGGGTTTGATCTTCTCTGTCGCGGATCGTATCCTCTGCGAGGATCTAATTTTTTGCATCTCTCGATCCCTCTGTCGTATCTTCTTAATCATTCGTCTCATCTGCCCTTAGCGTATATGAGAGCTCTTTTGTGAAGCTTCTAGGAGGCCGAAAATCTTTCTAAGGGAGAAAACTTTGATATTTTTTCTTCTTTTCACTCACTTCTTTGATCTTCTGGTGCTTAAATCGGTTTCCTCCTGCTGTTGGGAGAGGAAGTGAAGTTGAGGAGTGATTTTAAGGTTTCTGTGTTACTTTCTTTTTGCTTAAAAGAGGTACCTTCTTCCCCCCTGCCTTGCTTCTTTTCGGTATTCCCTCAGTCGAGCCTTTGAGCTTGGTGCGGTGGATGGTATAGCATGCTTGCATGACATTACACTTATATTTTTTTTTAAATACTTGCTACTCAAGCATTTAGAAATGGAAATGTGAGCATGTTCTAGGAGTTAGACTTGATTAATTGCTTAAAGTGTTGAAGTCATTGCATGTTTCCTACCTTTTGAGGCATATTTATATTAGAAACAATTAAAAGGATGGCCTTGAAATAATTTGGCCCCTCTCATGAGCATGTTAGTATATGTATTGTGAAACTTTCATTCACTTTCACTCAAAGTATGTGGTAGTTCTAGGTTGAATAACTTAAAGGCATGGGAATATTTTTCTAACTCTCATTGTGGCCTAACTTTTAAATCTCAATTGCAGTTGGACTTTTAAGCTCTTGCTGGGTTCGGGTTTTGGCCTTGCTTGGCTCGGTTTGGTCTTTAACTGGTCTGAAATTTGGTAAAAAAACTTGGTTTGGCTTTGGTTTTGTGTTGAATCTCGGTTCTTGCCTATTGGGGGTTCTTCCTTTTTCTTGCTTTGGTGGCTCGGTTTCTTATTTTGGGAAGATTTGGGTGTTGGTTTCATTGAAGCTTGGCCTTTGCTTTGGTTAAAAGTATTATCTTAACACATTTAAGCTTCTCATTGGAACTTTAAGGAACTGATTCTGGCTTTATGGTGAGTTTTGATTGTGCTTTATGAGGACCTGGCTTTAGCTTCTCTTGTTTGGGCTTAAACTGTTTGGATGATCGTGGGGAGAGTTAATGTGTCATTCCAAATAGATTGATGGTATTTTACACTCTCTTGCGTATGCCAGAGTTCCTGTGGAATCAATTTGAGTTGCCTTAGTCATGGACCTTGTTTTGTGCCTTGGACTTAGCCTAGGTCGTGAGCCTTCCCTTTCCCTTTGCCTCGTGTCTTGGCTTTGGTCTTGGCTGTGAGCCTTGCTTACAATGCTTTGGAGTTGGCTTGGACTGCTCTGTTTGTCGTGGCCATGAGTCCTTCCCTTCTTTAAGTCCTAACCGTGGGCCTCTCTCTTTTATATTGGTCTTGTTTTGCCTTGGTCGTGAGTCACCTGTGGAGAGTTTATTCGGGTCTGGAGCTAGATGGTGCTGATTTGGCTTTTACCCATGAATTTTCTTGGCCTCACCTCACTTGGGCCGAGGATCTTGGTAGTTGTCTTCCTTTCTCTACTGATACAGGCCGTGGGTTTTACACCTCAGTGCATTGGAAAAACTTTGTATTTGTTTGATGTGTGAGGCTATGGATTAATTTGGGAGTTGGGAGATTTTGATATCAACTTGGAGTTTGGAGGATTTGCAAGCCTTATTTAGGAAAGCATTTGGTTGATTTGATTAATCTTATGTTTTTTGTGTTTGAAAAATCAGCGCAAAGTAGCCATTTATGTTTGTTAGGAAAGACTTTGGACCCTACTTTTCCAGACTTTTTCGATAAGAGTTTTGAGAACTGATCTATTCTCCTTTTCGGTGTTTTAGATGGATCAGTGCTCCTCTCTCTCACCCCATTTTTGTTCTTTTCTTTTCTTGCTTATTGGTTCAGTTTTCGATGCTTATGTCCGACGCATAAGTGTCCACGTATAGACTTTTGCTATATGTGAAACCATCAAGCAAGGTCGCAAGTAGTTTGTTTTGAGGCGTAGGGTGGTGATGATAAAGGTACACTGAAGATAGAGCAGAAATATGTCATATCCAATAACATCAAGATCCAGGTATTTGATGAACAATAAGATAATTGTATCCTTCACCGACATAAGTCTAGCGGGAGTTGGATCAAACCTCCCCAGGTGGTTGGCAGTCTCACGCCCGACAGTGTAATCGACTTGTGGACAATAAAAATTGTTAAAACTTATTTCAAAAAATTAAAATATTTTTTCGCTATAAAAAAAAAATTGATAATCTCTTTTTTGAGACATACGTGCATGTCAAAAACATAAATTTTAAAATACAATTTAAAATTGATTGTCCACCTGACGAATACTTGTTTAGGCTGGGAAGTAGCCCTCTAGGTGAGGTTCAGGACACACTTCTAGACGAGTGGCGGGTTCTATACATTCGAGTGACCGAGTAGCCTTCGTGGACCCTGGTATATATATATATATATATATATATATATATATATATATATATATATATATATATATATATATATATATATATATATATATATATATATATCTGAGCCTAGCCCCATTGAGTGCTTGCGCTCCCCCTTTGCCTGAACTTTTTGTTTTATCAAAGCTTTGGACAGAGCACTCGTGCTTCCTTTCTTTTCTTTGAGATTTCTCCGAAAATTTTGAGGATTTTTACTTGAATCTTTTCTCGTTGATTTTCTCGAGTTCTCTGTCACGAGTCGTTATTACACTTTTCTTTGGATTTTCTGGACAACGTTTCTTCTAGGCTTTGCTTTAATGATGCATTTCGGCCTGTTATATTTAAGAAACAGCGAATCTCTCGAACACACAGGTTTGTTTTACATTTACAGCACTTCATTTTCCTGTTTATACCCGCTACAGTTCTGTACAGCATGTTATATCATTTATGTTTCTACCTGCTATTGTTTTGTACAGCATGTTATACTATTCTTATTTCTACCTGCTACTGTTCTGTACAGCATGTTATACTATTCTTATTTCTACCTGTTATTCTTTTGTAAAGCATGTTATACTGTTCCTTTTATTGTACCTGCTACCGCTCAATATAGCATGTATAATGTTCCTTCTACTATACCTGCTACTGTCATGTATGGCACGTATACTATTTTTTTTATTGTTTTTTTCTACTGTTTGTTCTGTAGAGCATATTTTATATTGTATAATCTTAAGCATGTCTTCTTTTCATATAGGATGTTCAGGGGACCATCACCATAGGGTCGTTTGATTTGATATCATAATTAAACACCCTAGAAAACTTAAACTCGTCACGGCAATGACCTTAGAACTAGCGCGGTGGGCAGCATGATCATCTTCAACAGAAGAACATGTTTTCCCCAGCTAAACCATTCATTTCCTAGTTTTTAAAACAATTCATAGGATTTCGAGGTTGTTCGCCTAGTGTAACATAAATTCTCAATCTTTTCATTAAAGGATTATGTGGTTGTCGTTTGTTACGACCTAAATCCTCACACATTCCAGGCTATTTGTGTGATCGTTTCACACGAATGTAAGTCCTAATTAAATAAAATTGGCAGGATGAAACACTATTTCTTTTATTGTTTTTTTCTACTGTTTGTTCTGTACAGCATATTTTATATTGTATAGTCTTAAGCATGTCTTCTTTTCATATAGGATGTTCAGGGGACCATCACCATAGGGTCGTTTGATTTGATATCATAATTGAACACCCTAGAAAACTTAAACTCGCCACGGCAATGAGCTTAGAACTAGCGCGGTGGGCAGCATGACCATCTTCAACAGAAGAACATGTTTTTCCCAGCTAAACCATTTCTTTCCTAGTTCTTAAAACAATTCATAAGATTTCGAGGTTGTTCGCCTAGTGTAAGATAAATTCTCAATCTTTTCATTAGAGGATTATGTGGTTGTCGTTTGTTACGACCTAAATCCTCACACATTTCAGGCTATTTGTGTGATCGTTTCACACGAATGTAAGTCCTAATTAAATAAAATTGGCAGGATGAAACACTTGAATATTTCTCCCCGAAACTGAAGCGAAATCATAAGGTAGACTGGGAAGCCATCGAGAATCTCCTCTGGATCTGTGGCATTCCCTGGTTATTCTTCCTTCGGATGCTACAACAAATGTTTCAAGTTTGAACTATTCCCTTTTGCACACATTTTTGTCTGATTTCGTTGAAAAATCATATCCTTTTGAAGTCTTTGAAAATAATTTTTCCTGATTTTTATTGAGTATTCTTAGGTGATCACGGTTGTCTAAGATGTAATTAACTATAGGGATTTGTCCTTATAGGAAGCTTTTTCTAAACCCAGCTTAAAATAAATTCTATTTAATTTTTCATATTAAATAGGGGAATTTGTCGGCAAATAAAACGGTTTCGCAGACCAAACGGACGTCATATATATCTTAGTTTATTTTATCGAGTCTCATCCTCAAGTTTTGTGTTTATCCCTCGGGATAGATACAGGGTTTGAGGCAAAGCGCTCTTTCATTTAAAATATGAAAAATATGGGGTCAGTTTGATTTTTCATATATGATTTTAAACTTAAATCTATATGTAAATTTAAACATCCTTCTGAAGCGGGCGACGGGATTTCGATTCCGTGACCGACAGCTTCTTACGGGCAACAACACCACACCCCCAACACATTTTTATCGCCGACATCACCTTAGTTGGAATCTCTATCTAGGGCTCAACTGGAATTGATGGTGTCTCTTCCTCATTGGTTGAAAATTGAGAATTCTCTTTGATGTATACATCTTCCGGATCAACTGTGTCATTGCCCATTTTTTCAACAACGCTTTGCTCAATGAAACAGATAACTCCTTTGGTTATGCATTTTGAATTCACATGCACAAATCCATGGCACTTGCAACCCTCCATGGTCAAGACAAATTAAGGGATGTGGATTGGTTCTACCTGTTCTCCACTCTGAATTAGTTTTTCCTTTGACGGAGTCCTCTTGGATGTACTCCTAAATGTATTCAAACTGCGAGATCCTGAGGTTGAAATATGTCTGTAAGATGTGGGGGTTGCTCAGTACTGTGGTCTCTCTACTTCTGAAGCTAGAGTCGACACCCTCTGTCTATAGTAAGCTGATAGGAAACGACGTTGTGTCTCCCAATTCATTTTCAGATTTGTGATTCTCTCCTTCGACTCTCCCGATCACGATCGAGGGTAATCTCCCATCGAATTTCATCCTCAATGTCTGCAAGCCTTCACAGAAGTTGATGGATCTCTCGCCGTATCTCCTCTTGGGTAGGCTCGGACATGTATCTCCTTCGTGGTTTGGCGAGGGTTTAAGGTTGGGAGGTGAAAGATAGTGCATGAGACTAATTGAAGGGGACTTGTTGATTTAAAAAATCAGCAAAGCGAATTTGTGATTTGGGCGGATGCTAGGAAACCCTATGATATGACTAAGGTTAGGTTAGCTTTGTACCAAATGAAACCGGAATTAACCCAAATCACAACAAAAACACAAATATTATTATTGAAATTTAATAGGGTTACAAACATAGACACTTGACAATAGGTAATAATAACACATGCTTAAAAGACATCCTAGAGTGAGAATGAAATCGGTAGGTTGCAGCGGGACAATAGATGAGAGGGGATGGTTGGAAAGTGGCGGAAGCAGGGAGGGAATCTGGAGGGTTATGGGGCACAAGCAGGGTGGCAGAGGGTCTTTGCAGAAGAAGCCAAGAGATTGGGGGTCTCGGCAACAAGCGGAAGATAGCAGGTAGTAGGTCTAGACGGACTTGCGACAGCAAGGGAAGGTGCGGGAGGTAGTTGCTACTGGTCTAGGATGAGTTCGACGGAGTGGCCGCTGATCTAGAGAGAGTTGTGGTTGGGGAAGTAGCAGGAAACGGGTCTTAGCAGGATGCACAACAGGATTGTTGTAGGAGGAGGTGGGGTTGAAAGTGAAGTTAGCAACAAAGAGGTAGGGTAGAGGAGGAAGACGGAGTAGATAATCACAACCGGGGTAAAGGGATACAGCCGAAGCACCACCCTACCCGTAAAATATAACACAAGACAGAGAAAACATGATGTCAGCGGCTGCCCACTCAGAACTGAAATTAGAAATAACATAAAACTAAATCCTAAAGCACAAACATTCATAAAAATACTAGTAGATATGTAGAAGAGGTGGGGGCCCCTCCTACTGAGCGGCAATTCCTAGACTAAGGCAGGCTGACCTTTTCCTCTCTCAACTGAACCGGTTCAGGCCATACCAATTCAGTATGGTAAGAAAACCCCAATGTCAATATGACTAACCTGTGTACATAATAGAGTATTTGAATCAGTTCAACTAGCATTATCAGAATGTTAGATGCTTTTCCAAAAGATAAGATTTATATAGTATGACTTCTCCTAAGAGTCCAACAGGCTCGATCTACATTACAGAAAGACAAGACACAGTGAATTTTATTTGAAGACGTCATTTGGTTCAAATAGTTGACACAAATTGTTTAGCCTAAAAATAGTATCAAGGAAACTTCAGACATTTACAAAATACACGATACGTGGTCGGGGAGAAAACTTATAAAATTTATACTTAAATTACTTATCACACTATGTAGTGCATGTAGAATGGTTGGCATTATTAGTTCAAATAACTTTTTTGTAGTAGGACATTTCAATAGGATGAATTTCACATTATTTTTATAAATATCTATCAAGAATATATCTAAAATGGTCTGGTGACTATTTGCATTAGCCAATTTAATCTCAGTTATCATCGTCTCCAATTTAGCCTCTCAGCCACATAAAATTGATCCCTGGTCATCCCTTTATTGAAATAAGTATTAATTGAAATAAAGAAAGGGAAAAGTTGGAGCAGAATTGGTGGGAGAAGGGTATTTCAAGAAACATTAAAATTTATGATTACTATTCTTTTACCAAGAGAATCCATTCATGAAACACTAAATAACATGGAACACAAGATGACAAAGTAAGGATCAAATTCGAAGGAATTGAAACCATGGATTGGCATCGCGGGAGAAAACATTATATCCTTTTTTGTTCATCTATGAAAATTAAAGCTATTTTTGGCAAGTCAAAAAACTAGAGCATACCATTAAACCCAGGCGATATCCTTTTAATAAACAAAATTTCAAAACACCTTTCCATTTTAATCATCAAACATTAACCATTGAAATTATAAAGGACAGAAAAATCATTCCACACTATACTACAAAGTATGTTCAAATTCAAAATAAGAAATTTTTCACAAGTCCTCGATTCACATGCAACCATTCTCCTGATATCCTTATCCTTATAGGCAAACATAATAAATATGTAAGCACTGTTACTCAGATCAATAATAAATGTGTAGTGAAAAGACAATTGGACATACTTTTAGCTAATGTATTATGAAGAATATAGATGCAAGCGACAAAATTCACTGGAAATATCTTAAGTTAATGTAACATCAAGCAAGGAACAGAGTTATATGTATACTTCAAGTTTAAAATGTCAATATCTTCTCTATAAACAAAATCCAGGGTTAAAAAATAGGAATTCAAAAAAAAAAACTAAATCCAGTGTTATTCTTCTTAATAAACTGTCTTTCATGAACGAGGAAAGCATAAAATCAAACACAAATTCATGAAGGCAACCTAATGATTGATGGAGCAAGGAGAATTTCAATCTCCGCGACACTCATTGTACATGATTAGAATCTAAAAACTAGAGAAAAAGAGAAAATGTTTGGAACAAAAATAAAATTCACATGTCATGTGGCTATATAGGAATTTCAAGTGCCAAGTAGTGGAGACTCCTTTCCTTTTTCTTTTTCTCATGTCACGTGGCTACATAGGAATTTCGAGTGCCAAGTAATGGAGACTCCTTTCCTTTTTCTCTTTCTTTACACCTTTTTAGGTTTTGATACGAGAGTTAGCCCAAACAAAAAAGGGGAAAAAACAAATATTATTACCAAAAATAAATAGGTTGTTACAATGAACACACTTCAAAGGGAAAATATAACAAAACGACACAGGCATACTCCACTAAAGTATATCCCAAGAGTGGTGAAGGTCGGCTAAGTGGATCAGAATGGCCGGAGGGTGTAGCAACAACAAATAAATGTTGGTGACAGCAAGGGCAGCGTGGAGCTAGGGAGCTAGCCGCTAGCAGGAAAAAGGAACCGGTTTGCCGGTTCTCTAAAGCCCCGGTCCATCTCCAAGCTGGACCAAGCGGTTATTTGGGAAGGGTGGCACTTCCGCCAGAACTTCCCCCCTTCCTTTCTTGTCTCTTTCCTTATGGGAGTCTTTTTAATTGTTGCTTGAATGAATTATGGCATGTATTGTTGTGTTGTTGTTTTAGATCTGGAGTCTCCTTCTCCCTTGTTAGGGTTCTATCCAACGATGGGTGGTGCTTCAGTTGTATTGTGCTCCGAGGTGGTGTTATATCATCTCCTACCTTCTTCCCTACCCTTTCCCCTTAACCTTCCTAAGTCGTTTACCACTCTATCTCCTTCCAACTGCTCTGCCACCCCCTTCAACTGCTGCAAGCCTGCTGCCCAACCCTCCAATTCACATCCCAGCAACCAATTCTCTTTCCCCTGCAACTGTCATTGCTGTCCAGCCGTCCCACCACCCTCCTACATCCAACCAGCCCTCTACAGCAGCTTTCCTTGTTGACTGGCTCATCCCTCCACCATCCAGCACCCTTCCCATTCCTTCCCTGCAGCTTTCCTTGTTGCCACACACTTCCAACCCTCAAACCAGCCATTAGCCCTCTCTCCAACCTCCCCTACAGCCCTCAACCCTTCCCTTTCCCCTCGCCGCTATGCAGGCGCCATCACTGCCCTCGGATCTTTGCTTCCAGCCGCAGTAGGAGGTGGTTGTTATCGTATCGTGTTTCTTTTTTGAGTTGTCTATAACCCTAATTCAGTTGCTAGTAAAAATTTGCTTTCATTTCAGCTGATTTATAAACTAGTTCTGGCATTATTTAATATCAAAGCTAGCCTAACCCTAGTCATATCCTAGGGTTTCCTAGCATCTGCCATAAACCAAAAATTATCTTTCCTACAGCCAAACACCCTTCCCACTTCCACAAATCCCAAACCTTAACCATGCCACCAAAAAGATAAAGCGAGAGCTCTGCCGCCTTCAACAAAGGATTGCGGATATTGTTGAGATGACCCAGCGGGAGGTTACCCTCGACCGAGATCTGGAGATTTGAAGGGGAGAAATAGAAGAGAATTTGAATCACTTCCATTGGAAGAATTACAACAATGAAGAAGACAGACCACAGAGTTTCGAAATCCAGTATCAGGAACCACTTCCATAAGGAGAACTTCAGAGAGGAGATCATTTGAAAGGCATAGAAACTTCGTTAACAAAGTCTGCTAGAGTTTGAGGGAGGCATGGATCCAAAAGATTTTATTGATTAGCTGCAATCTGTTTAACGAATCTTTGAGTATAAGGATGTGCCAGAGAATAAGATGGTCAAATTAGCTGATACCAAGTTGAAAAATGTCTTTTTAGGGGAACATACAGAGAGAATGAAAAAGGGAAGACAGTGATAAAATTACCAGGTAAGAGAAGATGAAGAAAGCGATGACGGAAGAAAGAGGGAAATGGCTAGGAGGATGGCGGCAGCAAGAAAACAACAACCATAATGATGTCCTAGGCGGCGGATGCAATAATGAAAGGCGACCGAGAGCACATGAGGAGGATGCATAAGGGAATAGAGAAGATAAATACCCCGTCGAGAGAAGGATGGAACCAGAGCACCGCCCAAACAATTGGATGAAACCCTCGAAGGGAGAAAACTGGCGTTGGCGACTATTCTAAACAAAACATACTAGAAAACTAACTTTTAAACCCTAATACAACACATATATAGGAATGACTAAACAAGAATGAAGGATAATAGGAAAGAAAGCATAAGAAAGGGAAATGAGGTTATTTAAATGCCTCTACCACAAAATTTATTCATGAGGCACCGTAGCAACTATAGTACTACAAAAATTTTAATAGGTAAGCTCCCGCGTCGATGTCCCGTGGTCGGGGGGAACTTCAACCTCATCCATCAAAGTTTTTGACTCCTTATTATATGACGTCTGGTCAGCCACGTTGAAGGTTGTGAAAGCATTGTAATCTCTTGGTAAGTCACTCCTATTGACGTTGGCATTCCAAAACACATCTTGATATAATAGATAACCATCCTGTTTTGATACAATCATAATTGGAACTGTATGGATGGGTATCCTCAAGAACCAAGCCTCGAGCCTTTAAATCTGTAATTGGTTTCTTCCACTCTTTCTACTCGTCTGAATGTATCTGATAAACAAGAATGTAAAAATGAATCAACTTTGGGAAGAAATCTATAGCAGATTGGGCCACACTAAAGTATAAAAACTTAGGAGAGGCCTCTTCTCCTTCTTCTCTGAAAGGACCTAGATCCTATTGGAGAATTTTCTTCCCCATAAAGCTCCAAAAACAATTTTCAAAGTTGTGTTTCACCCTTTCTGTCTTGACATATGATGTGGGTACACTGCTGAACGGGTCTAATATTTGAATAACTCAATATAATTTTCCAGACGTGGCACACAAGTTCCTCATTCTTGGCATGAAGGACCTCCTTCAATAAGGGTAACTCAGGAAGGAGTCTATGGATTTAAAAAGCCTGAATTTCTCTTATCTGAGGTTGTCATGCCTCTGGTGTCGGTTCCCAAACCTCAAGATTGTCTTGGACAATCACTATTAATTCAGTTAAAGTCCCTCTCATGGGCTCAACTGGAACTATGTTCAACTTTTTCTCATCAATTGGAAGTTGATACTCCACCATTATGTCCTCATCTTCTTCAGTATCTACTTTATCCTTACCCCTTTCTTCAACAGCTCCCTGCTTAGCGAAATAAAACACTTCCTGGATGAGATGAATTTAAGAATGTGGATTGGTGTCCTCTATTCTCCACTCCGAACTAGTCTCCTCAAGCAAGGTCATTCTGGATGTTCCCCTAGGTGCACTCCAGTTGTAAGATCCTAGGGTTAAATCCTGCATGTAAGTTGTGGTCCACTCGATGACCTCGCATGAATCCATGTGGCCATAAAATATGGTAAATCCACCTTTATTTTAAAATTCTGACTTCTCAAATACTTCAGGTCACCTCTTCGACGTAAAGGTTCATCCCTGGAATCCACATGATGGAAGAGGTTCACTTTATCCCTTTGATCTAGCAGGTCACCGTTGTGGCTACGAGTAACCCATCTGGATTGCCTCTTGAAGATGGTAAGCCTCGATTGTTGTTGGCGCATATCCTCCCTATAGATCTCCTGGGCACCTTTGTGAATTTCTCATAAACGGCATCGTGTCATTTCCTCTCAATCAAGCTTTCGACGATTACCTCCTTGGTGGCATGGCTAGGTTGTGGGTGTGGGCGAGTGGAAGGAGGCGAAAAAATTGAGTTAGGTATGCTGATTTTAAAAAATCAGCAAGGAGAAATTAGGGTTAGGTCGAAATTTGTCTACGATTTGGTGTTTTGGGAATAGGAAAGAAAATTTTGGGTTGAGATGACTTGAGTGGGGGACAGATGATAGAAAATCCTAAGATATGACTGGGGTTAGACTAGCTCTGATACCAAATGATATCGGAGTTAACCCAAACAACAATAGGAAAAAAATAAATATTATTACCGAAAACAAACAGGAAGTTATAATTAACTTGAAAGTGAAAATACAACACAACACAAGGAAACATTGTTAAAGTGTATCTCAAGGACGGTGGAGGTGGGCTAAGTGGATGAGTGGATCAAAATGGCCGGCGTGGCGGCAACGAGGGGGAGGTGTGAGGCTGCAGAGACAACAAATATGGTTGTTGTACTGGATGGTGGCTGCGAGGAGTTGGGGTGGATAACGGCGGAGCAGCAATAAGATGTTCATTGGCTATCCTGCATGGCAGCGGCATGGTGGGAGGGCTGGAATAGTAAGGCAAGTGGTGGTTAGGGCGGCACCAATGCAGGAAGAAAGGGGGAGGCGGTTGAGAGGATGGAGGCTACAGGAAAACAACAACTGGAATGTTGTCCTGGGCTACTGCAACGATGAAAGGCGATCGGGAGCGATGTGGAGAAGATGCAGAAGGGGATAGGGAAGATAAACCACCTCGAGAGAGGGATATAGCCGGAGCAACTCCCAAACACTCAAATACAGCCCTTGAAGAAAGAAAACGAACATTGGCAGCTTTCCTAAACAAAATACACCATAAAAATGACTTCCAAACTCTAATATAACATATATATATAGAAAAAAACTAAAAAGAAATAAAGGATATTAGAAAAGAAAGCATAAGAAAAATTGAATTATTTTGGCGCCTCTCCTGCAACAGCTACTCCCGCAATACGATAGCAGCTATAATACGGCAACAGGTATTCCCATGATACTGTAGCAGCTATGTACCACAAAAATTTTGAGCGGTAAGCTCCCGCATCAAGTTATATATAACTATCCATTTATCTATCTATCTATCTATCTATCTATCTATCTATATATATATATATATATATATATATATTTTTTTTTTTTTTTTTTTTTTCTTTTTCTTTTTTTTCTTTTTTTTCTTTTTTTTCTTTTTTTGAGAGGGGAGCTGGTGGGTCCTTTACCTTTATGGAGGTAATGCTAACCAAGCAATTTGAGGTGTTAAGTATGCTAAAGAGGAGAAGCTACATCAAATTCTTTAAACAAGTGTTTACCTACCGATGGTAGAACTCACAGTCACGTCCGCCCCTGGTTATAGTATACAGGAGATCATAAACTTGAAGAATCATTTTTCTTGGTATCTGCATGAAAAACTAAGTCCTTTATGTTAGATAACAGATGCTTCGAAATAGTCGTATTATTTACTAATATCCTTCAGTAGAAGCATTAATTTGAAAATTTTGATTGGAACTTAAATCATTATGAACAATTTGGAAGGGTTGCCTTGTCAGAAAATAGATTCACACGAACAAAGGAACAAAACAGATCCATAAAAGCATGTAAGATCAGAGAATTCTGATGGGGCTGCATAAGGAAAAAAACATGGATTAGAACAGCTATACATGAGAAATTCAAATGACTTCGTCAACCTTGATTCTAATAGAACAAACACTTACTAGCAATGTAATCACTGTGCTGCTTAAATTGAGAATAAGACGCAAAGCTTGCTCCCGAAATGCCATCAAGTCAAGTAGAAGCTGAGGATTTTCAGAAAGAAAAAATTATCATCACTTATAATTAAACTGCTTGCACCTTAAAAAACTTTAAAAATAGATGTTGCACAATAGAGGTTGCACTAATTCGACTAGATGGAACAAACACAGATCCAAGAGAGCAGTTTACATGTGATTATCTATCATAAAAATCAAGACTAGATAAAGTAACACTTGACGTGTATGTTTACTAGCTTCTACTATTAACAAATTATGAACTAAGATAAGTAAATGATTATTAGTTCTACAACTTCTTAATCAGAATAGAATTTGTCAGACAAGGACCAATTAGTTTTTTTTTTCCTTTAAAGAAACATGAAGCAAGCATGAAATAATCTGGCAATAAAATGTCTGTTGTGAGTTTCTCGATGGTGAATGAAGCTCCTTAACTCACTAGTAGTAACCTCATGCATTTAAACACACTTCTTTTCAATAACTTTATGGCAAATGAAAGATTCATATATGGGCGTCAAATGGAAGCTTTCCAGTTAAAAGTCTGAGTGTGCAAAATTCATCATTACAGCCACAAAAGGCTGAGATTATCTTGCGTCATAAAAGGCTTTGTAACAGCCATTGTCTAATCCCGGGAATCCGATAAAGCTATTCTACAAAAAAAAATACAATTTAATTATTTTTTTTCCTCTAATTTTTAGAGGAGGAAAAATTATTATTCCTATTCAATTTCCTAAGACTCAGTTACAAGATAAATAGCAAAGAAAGGCTACCACATTAAAAAAGCCATAAAATCGTCATGCTAGAAAAAGGAATAGATACCGACAATAGCTAATCCAAACAGTAGAAACCGCTATAAATATAAAATAATAAAAACAGAAGATAGCAAAAAGGGAAAATGACACCTCCATTCAAGTTAAAGTATAGTTATCTATCATGCCCAACTTACTTACAAAGAACTCAAAACTATGCCTACAAAGTCCTTTGGTGAAAATATATGCTATTTGTTGTGTTGTCGGGATGAAGGGCGTGCAAAAAGCCCGAAAATCAATTGTCTCTTTTATGAAGTGTTTATCAATCATGTTTTATGTGAGCATGTTACACTGGATTTTCTACAATGCTTGTGACAGTTTTATTGTCACAATACAGCTTCATTGGCATGCTTATCAGAATCCATTAGCAATAGATTCATATTTGGTCTCGACACTACTCCCTGTCGCCACAATTTTTTTCTTACTTTGCCATGTAACTAGGTGTCTCCATACATAAGTACAGTACCCAAACATTTATCTCCTATCAACAACGTGGGAGGATGGTGTTCTGGCAGTATCTCTCTCCCGAAGTGGTGATTATCTTCCCTTATCCCCTTGCGCATCCTCCTACATTGCTCCCGACCACCCCTTTCTCTATTGTAGTCGCCCAGAATAGCTTCTTTTTGTTGTGTTTTGGAGTTCATGCATTCTAGCTGCCTCCCCCGCACCCCCCCCCCCCTGGACTGTTGTTCCAGCCATTCATATCCACTTTTCTTGCCGACTTGTTGTTGTTCCAACCACTCGAAATGCCCCTTTGTCGCCTTAGTTGTTGTTTCAGTCATTCTGAACCACTTCCCAACCACCTAGCCATTGTTCCAACCCTACCCAATTATTGTCATTATCTCGGGCAGTCATGCGAAGTCAATGTATGCTACGCACTTGTTGTTTGGAACCAGGAAATTGTTGCCATGATCTTATCTGCTAGCCAACCACCTCGTCCACCATCCTGCCACCTTTTGAAGCCCCTAACAGCCATCACCGCCACTAGAGATCAACCCAATCAGCATGTCGTGTGTCATATTGTTGCTATTTTCTATTTTTAGTATGTCTTGTGTCGTTTTTGTTGTTATTTCTACTTTTTGTTTGTGTTGTTGTAATTCTCTATTTAAATTCAACAACAATAGTATATTTTCCTATTGTTGTTTGGGTTAACTCCGATATTATTTCATCTCCTCGAAGACAACCTCCTTCCACATTTTTGAAGCATCCTACGTAGTATTACAAATTTCCAAACAAAAAAAAAGTGTCATTAAAACTTGAAAAATGAAAGAGAAATTTTTCTATGACATATAATGAGACAATGGATGGGGTGCAAGACCTCACCCCATTACAAGCTGCAATGAGATGACCGGAATCATTAGATTTAGGATCATGGCTAGGATTGGGTTCAGGACTAGAAGACATAGAAATTGAAGATAAAATTTATTGACCATGAGATAAGGCTCGGTAAGGACACTACCTGGATTATTCATAGATTATGGGCGATGCAAAGAATTCACAAACTCTTTCTTTTGAGTTGTCCTTTGTCGCAAAATGATACCAATATCATAGTACTTTTTCTTGATTCCTCTTTATTAGTTATTATGGAACTATGAATATCATGATATAGCACTATAGGAAGATCTGAATCGTCTTCAATATCTAAAAAACTAGAAGCACTTTCTCTTGATACAATATAGTTTAACTCCTCCGGTCCAACAATCTATGTTGGAAAGTTTATTTTGTGAGCGTTCGATTTGAAGCGAGTCTTATAAACCCAATAGTCGAATTTTTATTTTGTCCCTCCTCCCTTTGAAGATGATATGAAAAAAGGGTTCTAATTCAAAAAAAGTGACATTCATGAAAGCAAATATTTTTTTATAAATATGATCAAAAAATTTATACCCTTTTGGGTAGGAGCATAACTACAAAAAATTCATTTTATGGTTAGGGTTCAATTTTTTCTTGATTATAACTATGAATGTGAACAAATGCAGTAAATCAAAATATTCTTAAAGGCAAACAATAAGAAAGCCAATTTGCTAGGTAAACTTTATGAGAGACATCAAAAAGTGTTATAAAGTTCAAAATTTTATTTATTACGTGTTTTATTAAGGAGAAATGTACCAATAAAAACAGCTTCCCCTCAAAGATAATTTGACGCAAGATTTGTAAATAGTAATGACCAAGATACTTCTAAAAAGGGTTTGTTGTCTCGTTCAATCCACCATTTTATTGTAGAGTGCCGACACAAGAGCTTTGATAAATTATTCCTAATTAGGAAATAAAATTGACCAAAAATATTTTCAAAGTACTCTCGCTCATTATTACTCTGTAATATTTGAATAATTTTTTAAAATTGTATTTGTAACATGGCCAAAATTTTTTAAAACATAATCACTTCAAAATTTTCTTTCATTAAAAACACTAAATTTAACCTTGTGTCATCATAAGAAAAGGTAACAAAATATTTTTTCAGTGTTAAATTTTTACAAGGCTCTCAAAGAATTAGAGTAAAATGTGTAAGCTTGTAAATATGGGAAGAAAAAATAGCACAACGATGTTTAGCAAATTGACAGACTTCACATTGGAAAAAAGAGATTTTAATTTTAAAACAAACTGAGAAGTAAGAATTTTAAATACTGCAAACTAAGATGTTTTAGTCTATAATGTCACAGCATAATATCATTCTCTTTGAAAACAAAACCAGAATTTAAACGAAACAAGTATTTTGACATTTTCTATTTGCATCAAGTCTACCATCAAAATAAAAGAATCCATCATTTTTCTCAACACTGTGAATCATCCTCCAGGTGGTCAATTCTTGAAACTCACAACAAGAACAGTCAAAATTAACTTGGCATTAATGACCAACAATAATTTTGCTATTGGAAAATAAATTACCATATCAATTGAGAACATGTAGCACATCACTAATGGTTAACAATGATGTGACTGTTCCCATCCCGGCAATTATCGAGAGGTACCATCGATAATTTTGACTTTTTTATTGTTTGCTCAATGCCTACAATATGAGAATAATTTAGAACCAGTCATATGATCAATTGCACCAGAATCAATTATCCAAAATGAATAAAATTAGAGTTAGCACCTAATAATAAAGTGACTAAATAGTTATTGCTTTGTACTTAAGAGCAAGTCGGAGTCAATGACAATTTTAAGGACAGAAAAAAATTTTGCAGGTGCTCTAACTACTCCTAGTGAAAGGTATTTCATCCGAGTTGGTAGAAAACTCTTGAGTTTCATCAACAGCGGCTTGATAGGACCGAACTTCACATTTAGAACTTGGTTTTCAATTTGTGTTTACAAAGAATCTTCCAACATGTCTTCTTTATACGTCATGATTTTTTTTTTCCAATGCTTGCACCTCCATGAGTAGGGCATAGTGGTTTTGGAATTACTGGAACTAGTAGAAATGGTAAAAGTTATTTGGAGGTCCATCATTGCCGACTTGTACAACATCATAAAAATCAAAAATGAAGAAACATTGCGATTGGCGGCTACCTCAACGGAAAAAAACACGATCAAAGCTCCCTCTAGGAAAAAAAAGAAAACCTTGTTCAGGCTTCTGTTTCAATCGTGGGTACGGGCTTCAATCGCTTGTCTAGTCGCGATGGGAGTTCACTGGCACGTCTGGTTGTAATGGACATACAAAACCTCGAGGAGTTCCTGCTTCGATTGCGCCTTTGAAGCATCTTCTAACGGTAACGACAAGCCATGAGTGGCATCGTTGGAGGTCTGCCACTTCATAATAATCCTCAGGACCGTGTGATTTTCACAGGGACTTCCAAGCTTCTAGATCATGAGTTCAAACACGCGTGGAAAAAATAGTGGCTTAAATTATGAGTAGCAGCTACAAAAAAAAAACAACCATGAGTAGAGGCTACGACCGCTTCAAATAAAAAGACAGTGTCTTCATGAGTAGCGGCTACAACGGCTTCTGATATTAAGATGCAATGATGCACGCGTCAATCATGTAAGTATATGTATCGTTTAAATAGTATATGAATTTTTGAGTTTATGTATCAATCTCATAGAGAACTTGTTAATTTTCAAAAATATGAAAGTTTTAGTTTACTAATCCTTCAAGTCTGAATAGTAAATTTTGTGGATTTTAAAAGTATCTAAAATTCTAATTTTGCGGAAGTAAGAAAATCAATCCTAGGTAGAATGGAGAGTTTTCTAATTTGATAATTATCTCCCCTAAATTAAACCTTAAAAACTTAGATTTATCTAAGTGATTCCATTGTAGTTGACAATCGATAACAAATCTATTAATTAACCTCCTCCAATGTCACGAGAAGTCTTGGAGTTTCATATTACAAATTAATTTCCTAAACCATGCTAAAATCTCCAAAAATTTGTTTTTTCTATTGATTGCACAATCCCAACGACAATATTATAATTCTCCAAAAAAAAGTTTGGGTCAATTAGCTTTCTTCCATCGTCCTAGATCACAACAAATTTTAGCATTTCAAGTGGTCAAATTGGAAGTAAATGAAGCATGCAAATTTAACACATCAACACTAACATTTAAGATTAAAAAAATCACAAAACATGGATAACTCTAAGTTTCCTAGATTATGAATCCAATGGGAGAAAAGAAAGTTACATGGTATGCAAGATTAAGAACAAAAACATGGTTTCATTCAACAAATTTAAACAAGTGCAAGAGTATAGAAAGATAAAACTCGATAAAATACAATTTTTGTCCCAAAGAATTGCTAGCCACCAGACTCTCCTCCCTTCCTAGATTACAACACTTAGAAACCCTCTCTAATTCTCTCTCTCTCACTCTCAATTTTCTTTCTCACAGCGAGCAGTTTGAAATTATGACATTGAGAGCCCTCTTTACTTCGCACACAGTGTATTTAAGTCACTCGCATGCCACATAAACTTCTGAACTGTCAAAAACTACTCTAAGTCTTGGACACCTAGGCGCCAAATTGGAGTGCCACCGTTCCAAACTCTCGATCATATATGGCATAAAAATTCTTCTTCAGACACTTAGGCGCCTAGACTTGATGTTGGACTTCTGACGGCTCTCTTCTTGTGGCCGAATAGGGAAGTCATAATCTTTAAGTGCCTAAGCACCAGGTTGGTCATTGGGCTTCCGGCTATGTCTACTTTCCTTGCTTCTTGTACTTGGGCGAATTTTGAAGTTGTTTGAGGCACCCAAGCAGCAGGATAGGTGAGGATGTGCTTGGCAGGTACTTGACATTTATTTTTTTGCTCCTTATTATTTGTATACTACATAAACAAGCAAAGATACCTTTAAAAAAGCATAAAAAAGACAAATATATATATATATATATATATATATATATATATATATATATATATATATATATATATATATATATATAGTGAACACATGAGATATCACATCATATTTTTTAACACAGCTTCGAAGAAAAACAGCGACTTCAAAGGAGACGCGCGAGCAGATGCTTCGATTGTAAGTTATGTCACGATGCAAAACCGGATCATGCTTCCAAGGAAAGAGCACAATCAAAGGCTTCACAGTCTACTGATGGATGGGGGTTTGGTCTTCGCAAAGAAGCTTGAAGCGAGTTTGGTCCTCACTGAAAACTCTAGGGCACTTTTGGTCGATATTTCAATCATTTATAGTCTCTGATACCACGAAAATTGTTATGGTATGGCTCATATACCATATCGGGACAAACGCTAGATCGAAGCGGAGTGGAGCGAAGCGGAAGAATCTGCCCAAATTGGGAAGTTACGTGGGTTGGGGTGCGGGGGCAAAGCCCCGCGGTATGGTACAGGGGTAATGTTGTAATTACATATTATGTCTGGGTTTACTCATGGGGTTATAAATAGGTCTGTTAGTAACCCCAGGAGGGAATCCTCTATTTTGTAACTCTTTTCTGAATATTGAAAGAAACTCGCCACTCTGCTCCCTAGGACGTAGGCATCTTTGCCGAACCTCGTTAAATCTCTGTGTTCTTTTGGATTTGTGTCGTTATTGTTTTTCTTCGCCCTAATTTTCTCAACAAGTGGTATCAGAGCCTGGTTCGAGGGCAAGGAAGAAATTTTCGTCGGCGCGAGGAAGAAGATTTGGCGGCTAGGGCAGAGTTCTGCCAGAGGAGTTCCGCGAAGGAAGTTTCGCCAACAGGCAAGATTTGCGAACGGCGGATCTTGCACGACGCAGGTTTTAGCGCGAATGGTAGAAGTTTCGCGTGAAGGGGTTTTTAGATTGGGGCTCTTTCGCGACGCAGGAGGGCCGAAGGATCGCGAAGGAGGCTTTGCGGCAGGAAGAGGAGCTCTCGTCTTTGCAGGTCCGGCCGTTCGTGGGTTCAGCTGAAAAGGAGGAGCGGAGGCCGCAGTTGGGGAGCTCGGCGCTGATCGCGAACAGAAAAGGAAAGGAGCGGAGAAGGGCAGAAACGGAAAGGAGCGGAACGGAGAGGAATCAAGGGAAAAGATAAATTGGAATCTTTATTTCTAATGAAAAAATATTCCCATACCGCGGAGAGGATTTCTTTTCCAATTTCAAGTGGCTCATACAAATAAAGGATCTCTTTCCAATCCTTTATTTCTAACGAAAGCTCTGAGAGGAAAGTTTTTAAAATTTAGTTGATTAAAACTATTTAATTAAGGAAAACAAAATTCCTTAATTAAGGAAAAAGATTTTCCTTTTTTTCAAAAAAAACAATCAATTTTTTTTTTCTTTCCTCGCTTTTTTTCAAAAAAAAAGGTCTAATCAAGGATTTTTGCAGAGGAATTTTTTGCAGAAAATTTTGTTGCAGGAATAATTATCAGATGGCTTTTTCTGGTGCGAAATTCAAGATGGTGAAGTTCGACGGAACTGGTAACTTCGGATTGTGGCAAACCAGGGTGAAAGATCTGTTGGCTCAACAGAAAATCTTGAAAGCTTTGCGGGCAACAAAACCAGATGTCATGGAGGATGAAGATTGGGAAGAATTGCAACAGCAAGCGGCAGCGACGATACGACTATGTCTGGCAGACGAGGTTATGTATCATGTGATGAACCTGAAATCTCCATGAGAAGTTTGGAAGAAACTGGAAACTCAGTTTATGACTAAATCTCTGACGAACAAGTTGTATCTGAAGCAAAAATTGTATGGGCTGAAGATGCAAGAAGAGTCTGATCTGGCGCAGCACGTGAATGGCTTCAATCAAATAATCGCGGACCTGTCACGGCTTGATGTGAGTATTGAAGATGAAGATCGAGCGATGATTTTGTTGTGTTCATTGCCCTCTTCCTATGAACACCTGGTAACTACTCTGACATATAGGAAAGAGACTATCAAAGTTGATGAGATTACTGCAGCGTTGTTGGCTCACAACCAGTGGAAGCAGAATGCAGGGGAAAGCTCTCACGGTAACAGTCTATATGTTAAGGGTAAGCAGGATCGTGGAAGGAAGAAAGAGAATGAGGGATCTAGAAGGCGAAATTTCAGATCAAAGTCTAGAGGCAAAAAAGAAATTCATTGCTACAAGTGCAAGGAGTCAGCTCATATGAAGAGAGATTGTCCAAAGCTGAAGAAGCAAACTGGGGAGAAAGGTGATACTTCATCGAAGTCTGTAAATGTGGTGCAGAATGAAAATTCAGATTGCAGTAATGGCGATATGCTCTCAGTTTCATCAACTCGGTTTACAGATGCATGGATTCTTGATTCAGGGTGTTCTTATCACATAAACCTAACAGGGAGTGGTTTACTTCATACAGGTCAACTAATTCTGGCTCAGTCTATTTGGGTGATGATAGATGCTGCAATATAGTTGGTATTGGAGAAGTCAGAATTTAGATGTATGATGGAACTGTTAGAACGTTATGTGATGTCAGACATATTCCAGATCTGAAGAAGAATTTAATTTCCTTGGGCACTCTACACAGAAATATTTTTATTCCTAAGGCTGATGAGGATAGGGAAACCATCAGAATTGTTAAGGGTGCACTGACGGTGATGAAAGGAAAGTTGACTGCAGGTAATATCTACAGACTGTTGGGGAGTACAGTTGTAGGTGGAGTTCATTCTGTGGAGTCAGATAATGACAGTACAAAGTTATGGCATATGTGTCTGGGTCATCTCAGTGAACGTGGGATGACGGAATTGCATAGAAGAAATCTGTTGCATGGGGTTAAAAGCTGCAAGCTCGATCTTTGTAAGTTCTGTATTCTTGGAAAACAGACTAGAGTCAGTTTTATGACTGGAAAACATAAAATTGAAGGAATTCTTAACTATGTGCATTCTGATGTATGGGGCCCTACTAGGGAGTTGTCATTGGAAGGATCTCAGTATTTCGTTACCTTTATTGATGATTTCTCTAGGAAAGTTTGGGTGTATTTCTTGAAGCAGAAATCTGAAGTCTTCTCCAAATTCAAGCTGTGGAAAGCTGAGGTGGAGAACCAAACTGGCAGAAAGATCAAGTATTTGAGGTCTGATAATGGCACAGAGTACACAGATTCGCAGTTTCAGAAGTTCTGTGAGGAGCATGGGATTCAGAGGCATTTTTCAGTGCGGAAGACACCACAGCAAAATGGTGTGGTGAAATGATGAATAGATCCTTAACTGAAAGGGCAAGATGCTTGAGACTGAATGCAGGGCTTCCTAAGAGTTTATGGGCAGAGGCTGTGAATATGGCATGCTATCTCATCAATAGATCACCTCGAGCATCATTGGGTGGCAAGGTCGCAGAAGAGGTATGGACAGTTAATCCAGTTAAATTTGATCATTTACGGATATTTGAATGTCCTGCTTATGTGCATGTACCTGGAGATGAAAGATCCAAACTTGATGCAAAATCCAAGAAGTGCATCTTTCAGGGCTAAAAGAAAGGTGTGAAAGGATACAAGTTTTGGGATCTGATTGCAAAAAAGATGGTGATCAGCACAGATGCAGTTTTTGATGAGCATTTTATGTTACAGCAGAATCAAGATAAGGTGTCAGAGAAGAGTTTCAGTTCAGATGCAGTGCAGATGGATTTAGAACAACAGCCAGTAGCTTCTGAGAGAGGTGAAAGTTCAAATCCAACACCTGGTGATTCTATTCCAGATGATCTGCAGAATTACAATCTAGTCAGAGATAGACAGAGCCGCACCAATGTAAGGCCTCCTAGCAGATTGGATATGAAAACTTGGTCTCTTGTGCACTTCTCATCAGCAGCGATGATCCAGCCACTTTTCAAGGAGCTATCACTAGCCAGGAGAAAGAGAAATGGATTAGTGCAATGGTTGAGGAGATGGAGTCTTTGCAGAAAAACTGCACTTGGGAGCTAGTTCAGCTTCCAGAGGGAAAGAAGGTCATTGGGTGCAAATGGGTCTACAAAAGGAAACCAGAAGTATCAGAAAAAGAAGGGGAAAAGTTCAAGGCTCGACTGGTTGCAAAGGGATTTTCACAGCAGAAGATGATAGATTATGATGAAATCTTTTCTCTTGTGGTCAGACATACTTCAATCAGGGCAGTGCTTGCATTAGTAGCTATTTGGGATTTGCATTTGGAGCAGATGGATGTTAAAACTGTTTTCTTGCATGATGATTTGGAGGAGCAGATTTACATGGAGCAGCCAGAAGGGTTCACTCATCCTGGACAGGAGCATCTGGTTTGCAGGTTAAAGAAATCGTTGTATGGGTTGAAACAGTCTCCAAGACAATGGTACAAGCGGTTTGACTCCTACATGATGCAGATTGGCTACAGACGATGTGAGTATAATTGTTGTGTTTAGCCTTGATGATGGTTCTATTATTTTTCTGTTACTGTATGTTGATGATATACTGATTGCTGCAAAGAATATGAATGATGTCTGTGGTTTGAAAGCTTTATTGAGCCAGAAATTTGACATGAAAGACTTGGGTTCTACGAAGAAGATTTTTGGAATGGGATTCATCGAGAAAGAGGCTCAAGACAATTATGTCTATCTCAACGAGGCTATGTTGAGAAAGTGCTGGGAAGGTTTGAGATGAGCAATGCAAAGCCTGTAAGCACTCCTTTGGCAAATCATTTTAAGCTTTCTTCAGAATAGTGTCCTAAGACAGATACAGAAATGGAAGACATGGCAAATGTTTCATATGTCAGTGCAGTTGGCTGCTTGATGTATGCTATGGTATGTACTCGTCCTGATTTGGCTCATGTTGTTATTCAAGTCTGCAAATACATGGCTAAACCTGGAAGGCGACATTGGGAAGCAGTCAAGTGGATTTTCAGGTATTTGAAGGGTACTGTAGGACATGGAATTATTTTTTGCAGTCAGAAGAATGATCTTTCAGTCATAGGGTACGTTGATTCAAACTACGCAGGTGATTTGGGTGGCAGAAGGTTTACAACTGAGTATGTGTTTACTCTTGGTGGAGGACCTATATGTTGGAAATCAACAATTCAGTCTATTGTGGCATTATCTACAACTGAAGCTGAGTATATGGCAGTAGCTGAAGCTGCTAAAGAAGTCTTATGGCTTGCTGAGCTAGTAAAGGAACTGGGCGTTGAGCAAGGTGGAGTTCAGTTGCATTGTGACAGTCAGAGTGCTATTTATCTGGCTAAGAACTAGGTGTAGGATGCGAGAACCAAGCACATCGATGTCAGGTATCACAAGATCAGAGAGTTGATTGCTTCTGGGGAGATACTGTTGCAGAAGGTTCATACTGATGAGAATACAGCTGATATGCTGACCAAGCCAGTTACTATCAACAAGTTCTTGCATTGCTTGGACTTGTTGAATGTTTGCAGTTGCTAGAGAAGCATGGTGGCCCAACCCACAGTGGTGCAGATGTAACTCCCAGGTATTTTTTCTCCTAAGGGGCTGGATATTCGCCAAGGTGGAGATTTGTTATGGTATGGCTCATATACCATATCGGGACAGACGCTGGATCGAAGCGAAGCGGAGCGAAGCGGAAGAATCTGTCCAAATTGGGAAGTTACGTGGGTTGGGGTCGCGGTATGGTACAGGGGTAATGTTGTAATTGCATATTGTGTCTAGGTTTACTCCTGGGGTTATAAATAGGTCTGTTAGTAACCCCAGGAGGGAATCCTCTATTTTGTAACACTTTTCTGAATATTGAAAGGAACTCGTCACTCTGCTCCCTAGGACATAGGCATGTTTGTCGAACCTCGTTAAATCTCTGTGTTCTTCTGGATTTGTGTCTTTATTGTTTTTCTTCGCCCTAATTTTCTCAACAAAAATTTTGATGAAAGAAAAATTATTATTCCTCTTAAATTTCCTAAGCTCAAGTACAAGATAAATAGGTAATCCTAAAAGTAGAAACTATTAAAAATAAACAATAATAATAATAATAATAATATAAGATTCCCAAAAGGAAAATTTTCAACATTTCTCAGAGAGCTTATAGACGAGATCCAAGAAAACTGTCCTGAAAACCAAATTATCAAGTCATGTTGAAGTGTCCAGATTTTCTTCCCATTAATAAACAATTTAAGCTCATGATAATATAATGCAAACAACTTAACATCTGTAATAGCAAGTTTCATGGGGAAAAATGTGACAAATAGCCATAATTAAAGTAAATATAAATGAGGAGTTAAAAAATTTTGAATTCATGGAAATTTAAAAACACTTATGTCTGTACATATGGATAGCCAGTTCAATCCATCAACCTCAATCTCCATCTTAAGATATACTTAATCACTGGGAAAAAAAGTCAAGTATTCGGATGGGCATCATGAAGCATATGTTGTCAGCTACTTTGCATTAAGTTTAAAGAAAAATGAACTTGTAGTGGACTTCATCAGTGCAACAGTATTTTATTGAACAGCGTTGAGTTGAACATAAAAGGTGCCAGCATAATTTAATATATTTTATTGAATAAAGCATGAAACTAATCATAAATATGGATGATACCGTAATCCATGGTTCCAGATTCTGAATGTACACTTCTGCGTTGTCATTCAAATGATCCAGGCCAATTTTATCAACCTGAAAAAATTGTTCTCAATAAGGACCAGACTATAAAATGAAATCGCCCAATACCATTATAGTAGATTGATTACACGATCCAGCTGCAATTTGTTAGGATGCTCTGGAAATTTTTTTGACAAAAGTACGCAGATTCGAGGTAGGTTGGGAAAAACACCAGCTGTCCAGAAGGCCTCTGAAAATGTGTGCGATGCCAGATCAGGTTTGTCCAGTATTTGGTTTAACCTATAAATCTTGCACGATAAACCCTCTGCAACTTTGGAAAGTTGGACAACCGACTCCATTTGAAGTGATTTCTGAGAAATTCCGAAATTTGGCTGTGCTTCAGAGCCAGTATTCTTCCAGGTTGTGGATTGTGAAGAAAAAGGTTCTTCAAGGTTAAGGTACTCGGACCATCTCGATAAATTGTCCAAGTCCTTAGAATTCACCGACGTGGGAGTTGACTCTTCATTGGAAGAAAATGGCCTTGGCTTCGCCATTAGACCTACTTTAACCAAGTCCCTGAAAGAACTAATAGATACTTTCTTGTAAGCTTGACACCTTGAAGTCATTATCCAAATAACATAATAGATAGATAAAGAAAGAATCAAGAAGACAAACCAATCTGAGAATTAAAAGACAAATAACGTCAATTCTACCAGCATCAAGGTAACCCTAAAATCAACATGTAGATAGAATCCCATATTCAGACAGTACATTACGCCTCCTCTCAGTTCATTTCATCTTAACACTCTATAGAATCAAATGACTAAGAAATCCTTTAAAATTCAAAGAATAACTTCGCCATGACTAAATCACACTTCAATGCTTCAGTAAACAAATAAGCGCAAAACAAAGAAGAATGTTGTAGAGGAGAATGCAGTGACGGCGTACCTCAAAGAGCGCTGAAGCAACTATGCTGAGAAAGGAGTACAAATCCGGGGAAGCGTTGAAGCTGGAAATCTGCAGATCGAAGTAGAGAAGTTCGAGATCTGGTGGTTGGGCAGATTTTCAGTAGTGAGCAAGAGAGAGACAATGTGCAGGGAAGCCTTCCAGCCATTTAGCTTCCGTGATTTATTTACATATTTAATATCTCAATATTAATTTATTTATTTTAAACATGGAAGGGGCATTTACATAAATACCACCTAACTCTTCTATATTTACATAATAAACACTTAAACTATAAGTTTTTTACATTTTTCTACCGCCCACATCTTTCTAATCACATACAAAATACCGCCATTGAAAAAAAAAAAATACATACATAAATAAGATGGTATGTATGTAAATACTTAGCTATATAAATACATACAAAATGAGTGGTATGTATGTAAATCTTCCAATACATAAACCTTTGTTTTTTATTTTATAATATTATGATTCAATTAGGATAGAAATGTGACATAGTGGTTGCAAAGTCGTCTTCTTTTTCTTCTCATAATCTAAATTGATTTAGACGTGTTTTTTTTATTATTATATATTTATTAATTATTGATCATAACATATTCCTTAAATATATATTTTTATGGAATTATTTACAATAAAAAAAATTATTACTAAATATCTAATAAACAAAATTATAAATGAAATCGATTAAATTTAATTCAAAATCATAACTTTGTTGATATAAATCATATATTATAAAGAATATGTCGTTTGATAGAGTATAGATAGGGGTGTCAATTTGGATTAGTGGGTTAGGTTTATGTCCAACCCTGAAATTGATCTAATCGTAGTAGGCTTAACTCAAACCCAACTCAAATATTATACTGGTCAAAAGTTCCAACTTTCACTCGACTTGTCAGCCTGAATCTAACCCACATAACTTGTTTAACATATGGAATAACAGCTATTTGTGTTAAAATAGGGTTGATTTCGGGTCATTTTTTAGTTGACGATTTGATTTCAAGTTAATTTAGGGTTGACTGGTCATTTTTTAGGTTGATGGTTCAACATATTTCCTACCAGTATAACATGTTTAATGTAAGAAATAAGAACTATTTGAGCTAAAATTGGATCAATTGCGAGTCAAGTTCGAGTCAACTTATGGTTAGTTATTGGTTGTTATGTTGATTTCAAGTTAATTTGGGGTTGGCAGGTTAACCCAAATCCGCCTGCATAATCTATTTAACATAAAAGAATAACTATTTGGGTTAAAATCAGATCAATTTTGAGTTGAGAGGTCAATTTCACTTAATTTAGGGTTCGATTTTAATTGTTATTATAAATATAATTTATTTTTAAAGAAAGTAAAAATGTGTGGACCCACCAAATCATTTGCTTTTTGTCCCTCTTAGTGGTTCCTTTGAGTAGAATTTACACAAAGAAAAAGATATTTCATAAGTGGGTTTGAAAACGTTTAAAAAATTTCTAACTTGTGCTTTATTACATATTAATAAGAAAACAAGTAAATAAATAAAATGGAAAATTGTCGATAAATAGAATTAGGTGAATAAATAAGTTGCCATGTACTAGCCTCTTGCAAAAGCTATAATTAGATTTTTAAGAAAAATGTAACATACATGCAACAAATTTTAGGAATTTTTATTGTTATATTTCTATAATTTTTTTATAAATTGTAAAGTGTCAAAATAATCCTCGACTATTCACATAAAATCATTTTAGGATATGTTTGGGGTCGCAGTGCGGTGGCAGTGTGGTGCTGCTAGGGCTGTCAAAAAAGCTCGTTGTTCGCGAACAGTTCATGTTCGGTTCGTCAATGAGTTTGTGTTCGATTTGTTCGATAAGTAGACGAGACGAACATGAACAATTTTTTTTCGTTCGGTTAGTTAAATGAACCAAACACGAACATTGATGCGTTCGTTCGTGTTCGAATCGTTATTATTCGAAATATAAAATAATTTAAAATAATTATATATAAAAAATTTATGATATTCAAAAAATTAAATTTTATAAATTATAATATATAGTAAAATAATAATAATAATATATTAATATATTATATTAGTAATATACTGATATATATATATTATATATTTATATAATATAAGTTATATAATTAATTTATATATATTAATATTAGGGATGTCAAACTGGCTTGTTGTTTGCGAACAGCTCGTGTTCGACTTGTGTTCGGCTCGTTCGTTAAGAAACAAACACGAACAGTGACTTCACGAACAATTTCAAACACGATCTTATTTCAAACAAACTAAATTTCAAACGAACCAAACACAAACACAAGCTCTGTTCGTTCGTGTTCGATTCGTTTACACCCCTAGGTACTGCATCACAGTTTTATTTATCTGCGTAAACTATATTTTGACAGTTTTTTCAAAAAACTGCTCCTAAAATCTGAATTTTCTCATTGGTCTGACTAGATGGAGTTGTAGTTTTTCAACTGTTGTTTGACTTTTAAAAAAAATTTGTAATAGTCAACGAAGATTTTTCAATATCATATTATTTTTTTCAGCAAATTTGTAACTGTTTTTTAATAGACAGCAACTGCCCCAAAAAGACTCTCAGTCTCATATTTTAAAATAGCCTCCATTATTTTTAAAATGAGCTTCAATAGTATTCTATGGGGACAATTTTAGCCCCATTTAAAGTCTCTGTGGACTATTTTGACACTTCTATATACTTTTATACTAACTTTGTGTAAATAGTCATGGACTATTTTGACACTTTACATTTTTTATAAATAGATTTTAATTTTAAGACATTTAATTTTGTGGTTCAAATAAATTAGTTGATTTATGTTAAAATTATTAAAGCTAATAGGTTGGTTTTAAATACGCTATGCATTGGTTTAAGAGACTTTATTATTTAGAATTGAATAGGTTTTTACATCATTAAAAATGATAACAACTACCCAGCTTAAAAGAGTGAGGTACGCCATGCTTCATAATTGTGACAATTGAAGAAGGGGGGCAATTATATACATACCACCCAATTTTTAAGTGTTTATATATGTGACTATTGAATTCAAACCTGTCGAGCGGATCATACCCAGTTAATAGAGTGTTGGACCGAGGAAAAGAGATTTGCGAGAGGGAGATATAGGGAGAGAGAGAAGGAGAAGATGAGAGAAAAGCTTCCCCCAACTGGGGAGAAATAGATTGTTCCTGTGCTCGTGGACCCATTTTATTTCATTAAGAATATAGAACACAAGTGGGAGTGTCAAAAAGTTTTTTTTACATGAAAAGACCCTCATATTTATAAATGATAGAAGAGCTAAAAAGTATATTACAGTATTACCCTTGCTTAAAAAAGATAGTATAGGATATTTTAGTCTTTGGTGTCAATGTATTCTAATGGGCACCTCATCGACAATTGAATCTGTTATTCTGAAGTTTTTTTTTGTAGAGGGAGTCGTTGGATTCTGGTGATCGTTCAAAAGAAAAAGTATTTCGTCGGAGTCTTCTGTCAAGGGAAAAAGTCATCAGTTGGAGTAAAGGTCAACTAAGAGTAGTCAATTCGACGGGAGTTTATTGTAGATTGTCTTGAGATTCGTGCAAATCATTCTTGAGCATACACGACACAATTTTTATTTAATATATTTATAACACCCAAGTCTATGTCATCGCATTAAAAATATGATTATTTAAACTTTTAAGGGATGAAATATATCTTTTCATTGAGGTTATGTATGTAAAAAATGAAGTTCGGGAGTTCGATATTTAAACACATAGGAATTGACAAATATTTATGTAAATCTTCTTTGAATAAATTATAAGAATCACAAACGCTATAGTTGAGTTGATAAGCATATGAACATGCAAATTTTTTTGCACTAAAATGTTCCAGACCATACTCAGTGGTTGTCCAATAAAAAACATTAAAATAAAAACAAAAGTCATAAGCATTGATATGCCTTCAGCAAATTCTCGTCGTTTGGCATGAATCTTGAGGCAAAACACAAATCTCGAGTTATTTTTTCGAGCAAGAAGCATTCTAACGCTGATTAATAATAATCCAAAACACCTATTTCACAAACTTGGTATCAAATTGATCATTTTGAAGGTACAAACCCAATCACACCAAGTTTGACCCAACTTGAGTCAAATTATGTCATTAAACTGCTTTTAGAAACTGCTGGTATCAAATTGGAATATCAAACATATTCCAATTTAGACAAGTTTATAGTTAAGTTGAGCATCTCAACTATATGAGTTTAACAAGCTTAAGATCACTCAATTTTAACGTTATTATGACACTTACAGATCAACAGAATTTTGTCTCATCAAGGAAATCTCTCTTGGGTGTCTGATGAAGTGGTCAACATTATTTCCTTATTTGCAGGGATGTCAATCATATACTCTATAAATAGAGTCCTACTATATTTATAAAAGGGGATCGAGATTATAAACCAGAGAAAGAGTTAGACTTGGAGTTGATTCGAGAAAAAGAAGTTGAATTACATACTCATTCTAAAGCAAAGTCCCTACAAATTCTTCATGCTTTCATAGTCGTTGTTCAATGCTCGTCGACCACCACCATTGGTCATCCCCTGCTCATTGCAATGAAGAACCTTGTAGAGTCACGGCGTATGTTGCGAAGTAACGAAGCATCGAGTAAAGTAAAGGTTAACATTAATGAGTAACAAAGCATTATATATATTAAAAACCAGCATCACAGTGTAACAAGTCACCTTATATATTAGAGCACCATCCAAATCGACATGTAATGTTGCATCTCGTTTCACCAAAGTTTGGCCATCTGCTTCCAACTACAACCACTCAAAGCCACTGCACAATGATTTAATGAACAAGTGAACATTGTACTTTGATGAACTATGTAACCCTCTCGTTTGCGTGATAATGCTTTATACGTGTAATCGGCAAGTCATAGTAGATCGTTTCAACTGGTTGAAACCCTTTGTTATTTTCTTTTTTGAGTTTTCTAGGTAAAATTTTTTAATATATCTAATTATTACCTCACTCATCTATGCGCGCGCTAGATTTTCATGCAACATTAAGAAGCTAAATAATCACTATGTTATCACGTATCAAACATGACATGCTCTTCAAATGAAAGAAGAAGGCCAACAATAATGCAAGTGCCTTTGTCTAATAAGCAAATAAGAAGATTAGAGTGATGGCGAAACAAATAATATTATATCTTATTTTTAGAGAACTAATAATATGATTAAAGCTAAGAGTATGTTTGGGGCAGCCGCAATTTTTTGAAAAAACAGTTTCAACAGTTGTTTAAAGAATTATGATGGTTGTTACGAAAAAACTTATTTAGAAAAATTAGACCGCAATCTTCTAGCAACCACCGCATGTAGCCATGAGTTATGGAAAAAAGTAGTTTTCAGCTACAAGTTTTCGAAAACGCAGGCAAAACCATGTTTTACCAAACAGAAAATACTGTAGTATGACACCGCACCGCCGCTCAAAACTCATCACAATAGAAGAATATTGATATATATCCTAGGAACAAGAAGATAGTCACATATAACTTTACAAGTATATCTATAAAATTTTGCAATCAATTTAAATAGACCCTTAATATATTATCATGTAGATCTCCAATTATGATTGTCATGAGAGAAAATAGCTATTACATTAAACTAAATCTGATCCCAATACAAATAATGCAAAGTTCATAATATTGATTATATTTATTATCATCAAGATTAACGCTTGCATGAATTTCAAAATTATTTTTACACACATATCATCAATCTAATACAATAAAAATTAACAAATGAATTAAATTAACTTTTAAATGGAATCAAATATTTCATTAAACATGTCAAATTGTTTTCACTAAAATATAATTGAACAAAGTCAAACTATTAAATAAAATCAAATTCTGAGTGTTTTGAATCAACTTAGTGCTTGTTTGAAGGAGTTTCGTTGTTCAGCAAAATTCTTTTAAAAATTACATTAACGAAATAGATATTATCACTTACAACCTAAAAAAAATTACACTTTTATTAAAACAATTTAAGAGATGTTACCTTAACAAATTAAAGAAAATTTAGGTGTCATGTTCACGAAAAATATTTTGTCCGGACAGCTAAGTATTGCGGCCACATTCACCGCGATATATGATGAACTGTCTGCAGAGTCCAATTTCAAGCTGACACGTGAAAAGTCGGGGCCCACCTCTATAAAAATAAAAAATTGAATGAAAAAACGCGACTCGGCCTGACCATGTTATAGGAATATTCTCATTGCATTATTCTGATTATTTTTGACGTTCTTTATTTGTTATTGATATGTTATTGATGTGATTTTGAGATATTATTGTTCTTTAAACAATAATACAAATAACACATGAATGACGCAAAAAATATTATTTCAATAACACAATAATAACACAATAAAACACATCAATAATACTTTAAAAATGCGTGACACGACTTAACCGTGTTATAGGAATATTCCCTTCGCGTTATTTTGAATATTTTCCACATTATTCATGTGTTATTGATGTGTTATTGAGGTGATTTTGAGATATTATTGTTCTTTAAACAATAATACTAATAACACACGAATAACACGAAAACTATTACTTCAATAACACAATATAGCACACCAATAACACATTTAAAACGCGCAACCCGGCTCGACCGTGTTATAGGAATATTCTCTTCGCTTTATTCATGTGTTATTGGTGTGCTATCGAGGTGTTATTCATGAATAACACACCAATCACACAATAAAAATGTAAAAAAAAAAAAATCTCTAACATGAATAACACCTCAATAACACATGAATAATGCGAAAAATATTCAGATGCGAGTGAATATTTGGTCGGGTCCGGTCGAGCGTTTTCAACATTATTTTCATTTTTTTATGCAAATAGGCTCTGACTTTTCACATATCGGGTCGAGCTTGGACTCTAGGCAGCTCTAATAATTTTTACTTAATATGTGTTCGAAAACCCAATTTCAGTGCAACGCATACGGCGAGCTCACTAGTCGCTTCGGCCAAGCAGAAAGCATGGCTTTCCTACAAACTCGTCCCTTTATCCGATCTCAACCGCCTCTTCCTGCTCCGCTCTCTTCACTGGTAAGCTTCTCTCTCTCCCTGGCTCCTTCCCCAGTAACAGTTAGTTAACCATCTCCTTGTACCATGAATTCTCTCAGGTTTCCCCATGGATATCGAGCTTCCGTCCCATATCCATATCGGCCATGTCTCAGGTATCAATATCCACGTTCTATTCCTCAAATCCCTTCCTTAATCTCCTCCTCTTAACTCCCCAATTTTCTGATTCGCAGAAAGAGGGCAACAACGGAAGACGAATCTGGCGGCGCCGAAAACTGGTACTCTCCGAACTCAAACCCTAGAATCTCTCTCCTCGATTTCCGCTATTAAATCAATAAAAATTGGCTTACTCAAAAGAGGAAGAGAGACGAGAACGTTGAGTACAAGATGGAACGGGTCCCTTTTCTCGAGGAGCAGGTGAGGAAAATAAGGGAGTCGGGGAAGATAATGTCGCTCGACGTCGAAAGGCTGCTGCTTTCAGAGGAGAACCGCTTCGCTTTCGTCAACGAGGTGGCGGCGGAGGCGACGGCCTATGTGGAGAAGAATCGAGACGAGTATGGAGCTAAGAAGGCCATTCTTCATGTGCTGAGCAACAGGATGAATGAGGCCGGCTTCCACCGCTCCGAGGCTTATATGGAATCCGATCCCTTCTTGCCTGGACCTCACTACCTAAGGATTCCTGAAACTTAACCTCCTGGTTTTTTTCAATTATGGGTTTTTTGTGAAATTTGTTTTCTTAACAATAATTAGATAATTATCTGGGTTTTTATGGATCTTGCCTGTTCGTTCGTTTGTTTAAATTACATGGTTAACGGTTCAGTTTGAAGGAGCTTCACCTTTCAACGAAGCTCCTTTCAAAGTCAGGTCTACGGAATGGACATTGTCATCTGTGATTTAAAACAACTTCGGGTTATGATGCTTCATCAAACGAAAGAAAATCTATTCGTCAGCGTTCACTATAATAGAATTGAGTTTCACCGGCTTCTCAAACGAAGCCTGAGTTACATAGGTGAGTGATGTAATTATTGTGCACAATGATATAAATTTATTGGAAGATTTACATACCTAAACTTCAATTTTACATAGATGTCACATTTCTGATGCATGTTAAGGTATTTCGAAGGTTCAAAACGTGGTATTTTTTATGTGATATGAAATATTTTTGTGGTATAAATGTAAAAAAGCGAAGCCTAGGTTGTAGATATGTAAATACATAGGAATTTGGTGCTATGTAGAATAATGGTTCAACAAACATCAAAGATGCACAAATGCCTACACAAATATGATGAAGTCAATGTTCTATGAGGGCAATTTAAGTTTAAGCACAATTGATGCTATAGTATGTAGGAGTACCAGAGCATGTGATATAACATTCATCATATAAATATTGAAGCCCAAGCAATTAATTACATAAACGAAAAGAAATTTACATTTAAGATATAAAACATAAGTTTTTTTATATGGTTTAGCACTTAGTTAGCCCGCATTCATGCCTTACTTCTATCCAAATTAGAATTTCACCACCCGACTTACCACCACGAGCCTAAACCACTTCAATCAACGAGTAAGCGGAGAAACCTAGTAACAAACATTATTCTTAACGGGGAAATGCAACCTAAACACTGATTCAAGATTACACGATAAAACTCCCATCCAAATTTCTTTTGAGTTTTGATGGTGAATGAAGGAATTCGGTTTTCATTGCGAAAGGAAATAATATATATATAATAGTAGATAACTAGGAGGTGGAGGCCTCTCCTCTTGGGTGCCAACCCTAACACAGGCAACTGGGCAAGCTGGCACCTGCAACCCTTGGCTGAACCAGTTCAGCCTTCACTAGTCGGTTCAGCCCAGGTGAGCCCTGCGTCAAGCACATAAAATTCATCATCATTATATAACTAATGAGCTATTTACGAGTCACCCAAACTTGTGGAGTAAACATGAGATAACTCAAAGGAGCAATGAAGCTTGATAATAATAGCCAAGTTTTTATTTATCAAGAAAGCACTAGAACAAATTTAGCTCAGGGGGCATTTACATGCATACCTTCCGATTCTTATATATTTAGATAACCAACACCAAAACTTTTATATATACAAACATAAAATTCAAATCTTTGACATCATATCAAAAATACCACCATAACCATCTTTCTAAAGGTGAAATAAATCTTTTCATGCACAGGCTTTTAATACCAAGGTTAGACATGTAAATGCATAAGAATATGTAGAATGTATGTAAATTTCCCTTAACTTAAAATCTAGCAGCACAACCGAGTCAAAGCTCAGAACTGATGGAATACATAATTTCACATATATAGTGATTATACCGATCTTCCATAGCTTATAGATCTTCTTTCCTACTGTTGAGTCCTTCACCATTAGTCCCCATTTGCTCCTCTGGTGCTTTAAACTATAGGAGGAAAATAACTTTGAGTTGTTAAGCCTGCGTCCACATTCTATGCGTGGCACATTGATTGAAAATAAAATGAATAATCTTAAGGTATTGGGTTCGAGATTTATCGACATAGCACTTAATTCTTATGTATTTAGTTGTTACCTAGCTAAAACCTAAAGTTCAATTAGATGACATTTACATGGATACCATACAATTTCTTATATATTTTGATATCTAACACCAAAACTTTTATATTTTCGGTAAATCATTATGAATGTCATGAGATCCATGCCATTTTCTTATCAATCTGCTTTGGTATCAGTCTGCTCTTCTCTGTTGCTTCACAAGTTGTAGATTATGATGATAGATCAGCTACTTGGCTCAGATTTTTTCCTTGAGAGCGAGTTTAAGATAAAAGATGAATGATAGATTTTAGGGGCTTTTAATACATATATACCACACAATTCTTAAGTATTTACACATCTAACACCAAAACTTTCATGTTTATATGCATGCCACTCAAAATTTTAACATCATATAAAAAATATCATCATCACTATCTTTTATTCTTTTTATAAGTGAAATACAATTGTTAATGCATAGCTTTATGACACCAAGGGGTTGTAAGTGTAAATATCAAATTTTGGGTGTTAAGAGATGTATATACATAAGAATTTTGTGGCTTGTATGCAAATTTCTTAGGTTTTATGGGCTTAGTTCCAAACTGCCTATGTAGTTGCCTAGCAGTTACCTCGAGTATTTGATTTGAATGCTTTGAGCTAACTTTGGATGGGTTAGATTAAACCGAGCTTGGTTCCTGAACCCGATAAAATTGTTGTGAATTCAAGGCGTAATTATTAAGTAATCTAGTTTTTGCTTGTGAGCGTCCTCCCCTTAGACGAGCCCTGACCATCTTTCCTTTATCAATTATGTGTTACTCTCCTTCAGACATGCTACTGATTTATTGTTGAATCTTCATTATGGCATTACATGTTACAGTCGTGTTTCAAATATGAGTTAACAAGGGATGTCGAAGACTGCGAATAGGAGTGTTCGACAATCGTTGGCAGCTACGGAGGTCAGAAGTTATCGTCGGATCTTCTTTTATATGTTGTTGCACGTTACAACCTTATTTGAGATACATCATTAGCAAGCAGGGGTTGCTAATAGTAGCGAGCAGGGGTGGCACACGGTGGTCGTTGCGCTACCAACGAGCGGTAATTGGCGGCTGTAGAGGTTGAAAGTCATCTTCGCGTCTTCAACCTAGAACAGGCTCTGCAATTCTTTCTCTTTCCCTTCCCTCTTCAATTGAAGAGAGAGAATTTGTTTATAGCATTTGGGTTAGGAGCGTTTTAGCTTGTTGGTGAATAATTTTCCCAACCACTTGATCAAACGGACCGTATTTATCTCCCTTGATCATAAGAATTTTTTTTTTACTATTTTAGTATCTTTATGACCTCAAATTTGAGTGATATTGGGTCAATTTGTCTCAAATATAACCAATTTTAGTATCATCACATTCATCTAGTCGAGAATATCAGTTTGACTATAAACTCGTTGAAATCGGAGTCTGGATGATTTTGAATTTGAATATTTTTCTTGTTTGAAAATTTATTGAGGTTCGTGTTAGATGATGAAAACTTCTTATGACACATCATGTGTAAATATATTGAATTGGGCGGCATGCATGCAAATGCGCCTTCTACATCATCTCATCATATGGATTAAATGATCAACCAACTATCTTATAATTTCTCATAAGTGACTCAAATTATTGTGACATTTTTGTTTTATTCTGTCCATTCTTTCTATTGAATTATTATAATTCTAAAATTGACAAATTTAGCTCATTTCAAGTTGAAATATCCAAGAAGTTGATATAGATCTTCTCTACTAATCGACATATTTAACTCCTTTGTAATATGACTTGTTTATTCTTGAACACACGTTTTCAATTTATTTTTAATAAAGTCCTCTCGAGCTCAAACATGTTTAATTACTTAATTACCATTAACAAACTAGCTAATTACATGTCTGCTATAATTATTTCTAGGGGTTTTTACATAATAAGCCCCTCAAACTCTCCTATTTACATATCAAGGTCTCTAAATATTTAATTTACAACCCAAATAATAAACTCATGTAGAGAAACATAAATGACACGGCAACCACTGTCATCAACTTACCCCGGCGGCTGCTCCAGCAACCGCAGGACAAGTCTCCTCTATGTCCCCTGGAACTGCTCGAAGCACCAAAGTCGGAGCTAAAGCGGCGGGGAGACAAGAAGACATGTGCACCTATAGAATGAGGAAATGTGAGGCAAGCAAAAATAAAGAAACTAAGTAGAAAAAGAGATAAAATGCTCAAAGCTTAACCTTGGTATAATAGAGCAATCTTAGGGGTAGAAAATATCAAATGATAAATCATAGAGCAAATCCTAGATATCCATCTCAAAATATGAGAAATGGAATGAATCCGCCAAAAGACTTGATTTTTGTATTTACATATTGTACTCATTTTTTTTGGATGGGACAAGTTGTGTCAGAGTCCAATCGTGTAATGCATCGCGCGCATTACACGTGTTTTTTTCTCATTTTAGGGGCTAAACTATATTCTATAGAATAAATATAATAAATAAATAAATAAACAAACATAATATTTTAAGATTGACTTCCACACATAACTCTACTTGCATGATATAATTTTCCGTAAATAAGAGGTTAAAATTGAATGATTTTATGCTTGTTTGATTTTTTTTGGAGCTATTATATTTGATTATTACTATGTTAAATTTTAAAAAAAGTATTTGATCTCCTAATTTATTTTATTAAAATTTGATTAAAATAATACAACAATTTTTTTTTATTATTATTAAATAAATTGAAGGCGGGCTCGCGGGCCCCCACCGCCACGCATGGGATTCTGCTTCACGCCGCCAGTTTAGTGCTTGGCGGCTTCAGTGGGGCCCACCATGTTTGACACGAATAACACGCCATCGTTCGCCGCCGTCGCCTGTCCACATCATCCGTAGTACACACCGTCAATTTTCCGTTAGTCACCGTTAGCTGCCGTCCACATCAACCGTACCGCCGGTCCGCCACCAGTATTTATTTTTTGGAAAATTAATATTTTTTTTGGAGACAGTACGGTTGTGTTGTGAAGTTAAG
>NEWO01000253.1:372268-414805 GCA_003013225.1 Phalaenopsis aphrodite | reverse complement strand
TATATATATATATATATATATATATATATATATATATATATATATATATATATATACGATACCAACAAATTTTCATCATCCGGCATGAATCTCGGTGCAAGTTTTTGAACAAGAAATATTCAAACTTTGATTAAGAGTCATCCGGAGCTCCGATTTCAACAAACTTATAGTCAAACTGATCGGCTCGATGAGACGGACCTAATGATATGAAAGTCAGTCCGATCCGAGTCAAATTAAGCCCAGATCAAATCATTAAACCACTATTGGAGAATTTCTGAAAGCATTTGAGAGGTCAAAAGAATGTCAAATATAGCGAGTTCATTGTCGAATCGAGCGTCTCGACAAGACGAATCAAACGAACCCAATATTGCTCAATTCCGACATCGTTAAGGCACTCAAATGTCGATCAAACGTCATCTGATCAAAGGGAGCTCTCCAGACCATCCGATTAAAATGGTTCCTATTACTGCATTAATTGCACTCAAAACACTATAAATAGAGTCTCACCCCTCACATGAAAAAAAGAGAGACTTGAGAGATAACTTGAAGCTTTCAGAATGAATTCAAGTCTAACATCATCTCTGCCATCGCCACCCTCCGCCGACCATCGTCGGCCACCATCGACCGTCATTGATCGTCGCTGACCATCGTCGACCACCGCCGACCTCTGTCGATCACCGCTGACTAGACGTCGTCAGTCGACGTTGTAACTTGCAAAACTAGTAACCCTTTACCGCGTGTAGGACAAAGGGCATATGTAACCATCAACTTATAGTAGATTTTTACAACTGGGCAAGACCTCATGGTTTTTCCCTTTACGGGTTTTCCACATAAAAACTTCTGGTGTTATTACAGCTTGATTCATTTTCATCTGAGTGTGTGTTGAATTCTCGTGCACGCTAAGACGATAATCCATTACTCTACCGCCGCAAATTTTCTAGCACGCATCACATATATATATATATATATATATATAATAGAGGTAAGCAAACAGAAAGGGGGCAAAAAATATTAAAGTCACATTTGTAGTTCATGGTTTTCAGTCCTATTTTAGAAACTAACCATTTCAGTCACTGTTTTCTATGGAAACCAATAAATTGATCTTTTATAGTTGCACTTGCATTATCACAATGACAAGTTTGCAATTTATTCCTTGTTTGAAAATAAGCTTTTACTTCTATAGTTTGGTTTCTAATGTGACCAAAACTACAGGTCATAATTGTTAAATTGACAAGGTATTTGTTCTAGCAGCATTAGAAAACAAAAACATAGGGCCTCGTTTGGGACCCAGTTTTTGCGGTTTTTTTTGTTGTGGAACTGGAGAAATTGCGTTTGAAAACCCTTTTATTCCGCATGTTTCGCTGGTGGGTCGCATCAGGTCGAACGACAAAAAAAGGGGGAGAGGGCGGTCTACGGCTAGAGCTGCGTTGCGAGGTGCCTTTAACGTCACTGCCCCTTCAAATTTCTGGTTGATGGTCAAATAGCTTGCTCTTTCCCAAGCATGTGTACATGAACAATTTGTGAGGAGATTTCTGAACAAATATTTATTTTTTCTTCTCGTATTGCATATGCTTTGATGCAAAATAGAAGTTTGTAAGATAGATTAGTTAGCAGCATCTCTATTAATCTTGATCAAACAGTAGAAGCTATGAAACATAAAATATATGAACATTATACACCTGTTTCTTTAAGAATTCTTTGTAAACTTGTTCTACATATGTTTGCACTCATAGTCGATTTGCCTGCACTTGTCTCCCATACAAAGTTGATTAACTTTTTGGGAGGAGAATGTTGAACATTGCTTCCTTTTTTTAAAATATGAAATAGTATTATAAACAGTATTGCATATGTGTTGTTGCAAATTTGAAGCATGCATGATAGACAATTTAGCATCATCTATAACTATCTTGATAAACCACTATAATATATGGAATTAGATATATTTGAGCTTTATTCATTTTTTTCTTTAAGAAATTGTTTTTTTAGTATATGCAAGAATTTTACAGATGAAATTGCATATGCTTTCATACAAAGATGTTAAGTTTGCATGATAGCTAAGCTAGCAACATTTACACCAGTCATGATCAACTAATAGGAACTACGGAATGAAATATATATGAGATTTGTCCATAAGTTTTTTAAAGATTACTATTTTAAATATCCTCGGTGTGGAGTAACATTTCGGGGGGGAGGGAGAATGTTGAGCGCTATTTTTTTTTTAATTTTCTTCTGTTGAGACTTATAAATAGAATTGCATATACACTACTGCATATTTGAAGTTTGCATGATAGATAAGATAGCAGCATCCTTACCTGTTCTGATCAATCAATAGAAGCTATGAGATGAAATATATATAAGCAATGCTTATCTATTTATTTCACTTTTTTTTTTTTTGCTTATTATCTTTAGCTACATATATGAGCGCTGGTTTTCAGTTTATCTGACAAATTTCGCTAGTCGAATTGCTTATTATTATCTCCTCAGTGTAGAATAATATTTTAGGGGAAGAATATTGAGCACTGCTTCACCTTTTGTTTTTCTTCTGCTTAGACTTTTATAAATAAAACGGTATATCCTTTGTTGCACATTTGAAGCTTGCATGATAAATAAACTAGAAACAACCTTATCTGTTCTGATCAATTAGTAGAAACAATGAGATGAAATAAATATGAGCAAGGTTTATCTGTTTATTTCAATTTTTTTTGTTGGTTTATTTTCTTTGGATAGATATATGAGCACTGGTTTTCAATTTGCCTCATAAATTTTGCCGGTAAAATTGTTTGCTCTTTTCTCCTCCTCAGTGCAGAGTAACATTTTGAAAGGAGAATATTGATCATTGTTTCTTTTTTTATTTTTCTTCTGCTGAGACTTTTATAAATATAATTGCATATGTTTTAGTGCACATTTGAAGTTTGCATGATAGATAAGTTTGCAGCATCCAAAAATTATTATGGAAGCCATGAAATGAATTATATTTTAGCATTTGAATGTTGGGCACTGATCAAACAATATAAGCTATGTGATGAAGTACATTTTAGCATTGTTAATTTGTTTCTTTCAAAATTTTATGTGTAATTACAATGCATATGTATTCATTGAGGATATATGCCAGATAACATCAAACAGGGATGTCATTCAAATGTTATTTAGAGTGATTAAGAAAAATAACAATCAAAGGGCTCAACTGATCACCACTTGTCAATTTTAAATTGGCGAGTTTGGTTTCCCACAGACACTACCTGTCGCAAGAGAACATGTTCAAGTGTTTATTCTATTTGGAATAATGGTGATTATATATGGAGTCTTCTTTCGGTAAGAGATCTTATTGAGCTCTAATTATTGTCTCGAGGATCTTCGATTTGGCTAGCACGATAGAAAGAAAAGAATGGTTATAAGTATCTTATCTGACATTGAAGCAAATGAATATGCAGAACACGTACACAAAAAATTCTGAAAGAAACAGACGAGCAATGCTCATATATATTTCATTCAATTGCTTCTATTGATTGATCAAGATAGGTATATGGCTTGCTGATTACCATTGTTTTCCTCATTATTATAGTCATTTGCTTCAAATAGCTAATCCACTTTTTTTTGTGTATTAGAGTATTTGGGATGGGGCTGTTAGTTTTTTCTAGTAGTACGACCTCTTTCTGTTATTTAGTTCTGAATATTATGAAAACTACACTTATTTTAATAAATTACATATATAAGGGTAAAACAATATTTCTCAGCAGAAACAATAACAATACAACAAATCTCCCAAACAAACACATGTTTCTTCATCAGCAGCTTTCTGACAACTCCTAAAAAGCTGCTTCTCCAGGAAGCAGTTTTATAGAAGCAACTTGAAAAAATAGCAGCCGCCCTAAACGCACCCATAATCACAATCATACTCACATAGTCATACCTCGGGTTTTTATAATAGGTGGAGACAAACGATGAGCGAGGACAAAAAATTAAAATGAACTTGAGCCTAAGAGGAAAACAAAAAAAGCGCATCTACATACATATCACACAATTTTATATATTAATATATCTAACACCTAAACATTGATATTTACTGCAGACCGCCAAAATCTTTAACAACACAAAAATTGTCACTATTACTAAATTTTAAAAAGTGAAATACATATTTCCATGCATAGGTTTATTATACCCAAAGAGTCATCAATGTAAATATCAAACTTTAGGTGTTAGATATGTAAATGCATAATAATTGTGGTCCCCCCTCCCAAACCAAAATACACCACATTAATGATAAAATTGAACAAGCCAAAAAAATTTACCTGTTTCTCATTCCAAGAAGAGCGCAGCGCATGGCATGAGCAGAAGCAGTAACAGGGGCTATAGCTGCTGCAGGAGCTGCACGGACTGCAGTTGCTAGAGCAGATCCAGCACTGGCACCTCGTCGATATTCTGTGATCGGAGTTCCGAGTATTGCACGAGCCGTCCTACTGAAGCCATCACTCAGACTCTCATATGCCTATGATTTCAATGCATAATGTGTGAGAAGATATCATAAATAAATAGAGAAATTCACATACATGCCGCACAATTCTTATGTATTTACAAATTTTATACCCACAGTTTCATATTTACACTTAGAACAGATTGGTGTCATAAACCTATGCATGAAAATGTGTATTTCACATTTAAAATGGAAGTAATTTTGATATTTTTGAAGTGATGTTAAGGATTTGAGTGGTACGCATGCAAATATGAATGTACACGTGTTAGATATGTAAACACACAAGAGTTGGGTTGTATCTACGTAAATGCACCGAAAATATAACACTCTATATATAAGGCTGCATGATACAAAAACTTCAGACTGATTACATCACAATTTTCGCCAGCCACACGATGCCCATGCCCGTTTCAATTATGGTAAAACAAGGGAATAATATCGCATTTATGTTTATTTTCGTCTGAAATGCTGGATATTGGGCGATTTTGGAATCTTACAATTCTTAGTAATCATATTACTGCTTATAGTATTTTGGCATGTATAGGACTTTTTAGCTGATCTCCAAGTTAATATAAGGAAAAAAAAAAGAATAGGCTAAACTTCGTGTTTGTTATAAATGAATTTACAAATACTTTTTGAATAATATCACAAACTGATATTGGACCAGACAACCGACTGATGACTTTCAACTATTTTACACCAACGGAAGATAATTCATCTTCCCACTGTGTTTTCAAGAATCACCACATTAACCGCAAACAGTACATCAACATATCTAAATCTCTCTGTTGAAAACGGGTTAAAAATTCAATAGTTTCCAACATTTTTTTTCAAATGCCAACCTCAAGATCTCAAAACTAATTAATCCAGCTTATTCAACATACGGTTATTCATGATAGCTTGAAGGAACGTTTACATACATACCAGTCAATTTCTATGTATTTACAATCTACCACCTAAATTTTAATTTTAACATGCATACCACCTTACCTTCAAATGAAAAGACGTATTTCACTTTTAAAAAGTTAAAATGGTGGTATTATTTATGTGATATGAAATATTTGGGTGGTATAAATGTTAAAAAGCAAAATTTAGGTGTTAGAAATGTGAATACATAGGAATTGGGTGGTATGTATGTGAATGCCCAGAGAATGTATACCTGGCGAATGCCTTCTTGTGCATCTGCAGGCTGATTAGAATTTGCTGACTTTTTTATCCTATTCTTATCGGACGGTGATGGTGCATTAGATGGAATATTCCTAAGAATGAATTCTGTCTGAAGAAGTATCTCATGAGCCCCTGATGCCAAATGAACACCCAATCCAACGGCTTCAAGAGAAATACTTTTAACAAAAGCTATTGCTCCTGGAAAAAAAAAAGAGAGAGAATTACATAAAATTTCAAAGTTGGGGCAATTATATGCATAGCACACAATGCCTATGAATTAACACATCTAACACCTAAGCTTTAATATTTACAAACCCAACACTCAAATCTTTAACATCAAATAAAAAATATCACTTTTACTGGCTCTTAAAAGCTCAAATGCACCTTTTTATACATGTGTTTTTTGCACCAAGGTTTTATAAATGTAAATATCAAACTTTAGGTGTTAGATACGCAAATCCATAAAAAATTGTGTGGTAAATATGTAAATTTTCCTTTAAGTTTGTAAAACTGCCTTATAACTCTGGTCCATACAAACTTATACTATGTCCTAGAAACAATGAAGTTGACACATGCAATAACATAAATATTATGGTTTAGATGTTTGGTCGTGATATTTAGGGTTTAGCAAGTTTAGGTGAAACATGGGATCCTGAAACGGAATTCTAGCAAAATTTCTAATGACAGGGTAAGGATATAAGTAATAGGAACAGGCATATCAAATTGAGGAAAGTGAGATTAAGGGTCTGTTTGGGGCAGCTATTGATTATTTATAATTGTTGATAAGCAGATTATTATGATAATCTGATAATCTGCAGATTATCAGAATAAACTAGCTTGTTGTTTGGGGCAGCTTATTCAGAACAGCTTACTGAGAGTTGTTGTTGGATAAATGATCATTTTGCCCCTATTTGGTTAAGTTGTTTCATAAGACCCTGTTTAGGTGAGCATTTTGACTTGATTCATCTAATCAAAGCGAACTTATATGCAGATTACTATATTCAAAAACAAGATTCTAGCATTAATTGATCATTTGAAATCTTTCAAACAATTGTATCATTGAAAATTGACCAATGGACTTGGGAAGCCTTACACTGGTTCGTAGAAGAAGACTCCAATCTCATTGCCTGTTGTCAATTTATGGCCCTTATAATATGAATGCCATAACTACAAAATTATACGGCAAACAATATACAAGACATAAAAGAGAATTACTATTATGTAAATTAGCTTTTCTTTTCATCTATTTTTATACATGTAAAAAGTATAGGCTCAAATGGTTCTCCAATAAAACCCTCCAATCCATTTCATATCACCCCTAGAATTTCTCATAAAGCAGAAAATAATTACTGTTAAGCAGACTTCGATCCTCACCTGGAGCCGGGAGGGAAAGGAAGCGACGGAGAGGAAAGGGGGGTTCGGTGGAGATGAAGAGAGAAGCAGAAAGTATGCTGTCGGAAGAGCTAGAGCATGCGACGGAGAGGACGATCTGAAGACAGAATTGGGGGATGCGACAGAGAGGACGATCTTAAGACAGAGCTGAGTTTTGCCGGAGGAAGCTTCGTCGGCGAGCTTGGTGACAAAGCCGAAGGAGATGCCGAAGGGGAATCGCACCTCCGCCCTACACCACTGCAGTATAGGGGAATTGCATCTCCGCTGGAGCGGCTTCGATAGGACGGCTTGGAGAAAAATTGAGGGGCTGGAGAGAAATCGATCTCCTCTTACCTGGATGGCTTCGATCTCGCGAGAGAAGGGTGGGAGATCGGAGAAGAGAAGCAAAGGGCACGATGGGGACGAGATTGATCGAGGGGCTGGAGGTAATACGATCTAACGTAACGCGGAAAGTAGGTGTCGAAGAGTGCTCGCGAATAATGAAGGAATGACGTGAAATGGCGTTCAGCGATATGAAATCGCTGAGAGATACGTGAGAAACAAACACAAGGGAAACGTTTTCAAAACACCCACCGCACCAATAAGTTGCCCCAAACGGGGCCTAAGATTAGGAAATCTTGAAAATGTGATCGAAGAAAGATCGAAACAATTTGCTAACAAAATTTAAAGGTAGAAAAAACTAAGCATACATAATGTAGAAAAAAAGGAAGATAACTGTATTGATACAATATTTCATTCATCAATAATTTACCCAATTACAAGTCATGGGCCAAAATTTATAGAAATAGGGTGAATAAGGATAAGATCAACCATTTGAAATCAAGTCTAATCCTATCAAAAATCAAATCAAACATAATATTAGCCAAAAAAACAAAGATAATTGAACCAAATAAAAAAATCAAATGAAAATTAAGACAAATTAACGCATAAAAACCATTAATAAGCATCTGACGATAATAAATCAGTTAATTACTCAGCTTAGCTTAGGTTTAGCTTATTTGGCTTAGTATAACTTAAACCCTAATAAACTGAATTTTGTAGCAAATTTGCACAGCTTAAATTATTTGCAGATTCACAAATAATTTCACTCAAAAGTAGATAATTTAAGTTTTGAAGTTCTCTAGCATATTAAGTATTCACAACAAAGCGAAGAGAATATGGTTCAACCATTACATTTAGGGTGTGTTCGGGGCAACATATTTGTTGCGGCAGGGTGGGAAAACGCCATTACGGTTGTTTGGATTTTGTGGTGCGGCGGCTTATTAGGATAATCTTATCCCAAACGCGGGCCGCCCTTCGACCCTACAGTCCGCATTTATTTCTCAACATATACCCTGGTTGGCCTATCTCGTGTGTGTTGCAGTTCAAAACCTCTCTCGTGTGCCCTGCTCTTCTCACGCGTCTTTGCCCTAGCTCCCTTCTCCTCTCTTGCTTCTCTCCAATCTTCGGCTCAGGTGGCATGGATTTCCCTCATTCTTCTCTCTCGCTTCTTTCCGATGTCCAACTCTTTTGTATCCTTTACTCACTGTCCTCTTACGGTACCCTCTACCCTATAGGCTTGTGGTTATATAGCATGCTCCTTTCGGTTTTAGGTTTGCCTTGTGTGACTTGATCTTTACGACTTGTGGGTTTGCTCAACGTTGGAAGGATGCAATTTGAGGTTCATTGCACTGTGTGGCCTTTTTGTTTGTGATTTTTTGCTCTTTTTGGTTTCTGATTCCCTATATATTTGGGGTCTTTGGCTTGCTTATTGAGGTTCATAGCCTCTGGAAGGAATGCTATAAATGAGTCGGTTCAATGGCTTGTTCTTTGTTGTTTATAGCTTTTTGTTCTTTTTGGTTTCTGGTTCAAAGGGGTTAGACTTGGAATTTCCTTTTTGCTGCGACATTTGAAGGTTGGATTGCTCATTTTGTTCTATGGTCTGTTGGTCCTTGTGGGTTGCCTTGTTGCAATTGCTTCTCTAATTTTGGTTGTGGGTTGCTCTGTTGCATTTGCTATTCTATGGTATGTTGGTCTTTGGTCTTTGTTAGTTGCCCTCTAGAAGGTTGGCTTTAGTGGGTTGCTCTATTTCTCGGATGTAGTGTTGGTCTGTTGGTTGTAGCTTGTTGACGGTATTGAATTTATTTTTTTTCGTGACATTTGGTGGTATGTGTGGTGCTGGTGTGTGTAGATGAGAGTGGTAGTGGTGGTGACGGCTTGTTGATGTGGTGGTGGTGGTGTGTTGTGTTGGTGGTGATGGTTGTGATAGTGTTGTCGCGGTGTTGGTTGTGTGCATATATAGGAGTGACGTCGGGTTGTGTGTTAATGGTGTAGTGGTGGTAGCTTATTGGCGTGATGGAGGTATCTTGTTGGTGTCGTGGTGGTAGCTTGTTGGTGTGGTGGAGGTGATGTGGTGGAGGTGGTGTGTTGGGTTGGTGGTGGTCGTTGTGGTAGTGTTGGTGTGTGTAGATGAGAGTGGTGGTGGTGGTGTGTTGATGGTGTGGTGGTGGTGGTGTGTTGATGGTGAGTTGGGTTGGATGTGGTAGTGTTGTTATGGTTGTCTTGGCGTGTGTATATGGGAGTGGTGGTGGTATTGTGTTGTTGGTGTGGTGGTGGTGGTATTGTGTTGTTGGTGTGGTGATGGTGGTGTGTTGGTGGTGTGGTGGTGGGATAAAAAAGTTAGGCTAATATTTTGTGATCTCTGCTTTAAAGAGGTGGACTTGAAAAATAGGTTAACCATCTATTTTAATAAAGAGGGTTGACATAATATAATAAAAAAATTCAAGGAAAACACAAGAAGATAATATGATAAATTGTAACTGAAAAACAAGTGGGATCGGTTAAAAAATAACTGAAAAATATGGACATAATTGAAGAGTGGATCCAAAATCTTGAGTTGGGATCCGAGGAATAGAGCATAGAGCTATAACTTTTTTAGGTCGGCAGATCAGTTCGAAGATTTCACCACCAATAGTGACCAGGTGTTGAGAGTTCCATTAGAGGAGGGATTATCTCATGACATTAATCAACTGCATTTTAAAATCAATATTATGATAATATTAATTGTTATTTTAATGGTCTTTTTTAATTTTGATTGTTGTGTTAATAAGTATTTTGTGAGGTCCCAATTTTTATTTTGTAACATTCAAACTGACTATTTGCTTTCAGTACGAAATGTGCAAACAAGACTGATTTTATTACAAAGAACAATATAATGCAGGAGCAGAAATGTCATTTGTTGTGAACAACTGCAGCACAGCTGCTGCATAACTGCACAAAACAAACAGACAAAACTTCCCTGCAGCAGTTTTTAATCAGAAAATGCATTTTACAACTTGACAGAAAAATATTAATTCCTTACCCCTCTGCACTCCCTTCAGAAGTTTTTTATCTCTTCTGTAACTTTTGACAGGCAACGTAACCAATTTAGAAGCGCCAGCGGCAACAGAAACCAATGACCTAACAGGAGCGAGACCTTTCAATAATTTGTGAACCTGAAAATGGGCCGTGAAAAATAGTGAAATTGAGAGTTGAGCCTGAGATTAAGTTGGTAAAAGCCAAAAAAAAAGAAGCATTTACATATATAGCATGCAATTCTTATGTATTTACATATCTCACACCTAACCTTTCATATTTACGCATAGAACACTCAAATCTTCAATATCACATCAAAAATAAAACTAATATCACTTTTTATAAAGTGAAATACATATTTTCATGCATAGGTTTAAAGCACCAAAAGTACTATGTATGTAAATATGAAAGTTTACGAGTGAGATAAATAAATACATAGCAATTTTGTTCTAAGTAAGTACAATTCCCCAAAAAAAAAATAAAAAATAAAAAATAAAGATCAAAACCTGATTGTGAGAAATATCTTCCAACCACTGCCCAACTACTGTCTCGCACAGACTCGCCCAGCCATAAACTCCAACAGCACACACTTGTTTCAGCTGCAAATCTATCCCCTGCAATATAATGTTGACAAATAACCACTTCAATCTCCATCATGTCTATGAAACAAGCAGCGAGAAGACTCGACTGCTACATTTATAAAAACATAAATTTGGCATAAACAGGATGTTCCAATAACAACAATTGATTACATCTGCGAGCACTATAATGAGACAAAGTTAAAAATAAACAAAAAGCTTTCTTGTGAAAAAAAGAGAATATTAATTTATAATTCTACAAGAAAATTTGCAGTTTCTTAGGCACAAATAACATAAAATGCAACAAGATAACATTGAAAAAATGGTATAAGGAATTCATACAAGATTATTTTAAAAAGTTAAGATAATTTCTTCTTTGATTATCCATTTCTCGATGTTAAAATACAGGATTGAAGCCAACTCCTTGTTCCAGTTTCAACACAGTAGTGGCTAATGCCCAGACAAAGTATTTGTTCATATTCTTAATTTAATAGAACAAGAGCAGACCTTTAATCGTGTAAGAATATGGCTCATCAGAAACTCAACAGAGCATATCAAATAATAAAAATGCGTTCTTTAAATCTTCAAGATACTTTCACTGTATTTGAATTATCACAGAAATCACTATTTTGTTATAGGAACATTTCATTGCATACCACCCAATTCCTATTTATTTATACATCTAATATTTAAACATTATTTTTTACATTTATACTACTCAGATCTTTCATATTACATCAAAAATATCACCAGTTTAACTTTTAAAAAGTGAAATACCCCATTACATGCATAGGTAAGGTGGTGTGTATGTAAAACTTGAAGTTTAGGTGTTAGATATGTAAAAAAAATAGAAATTGAGTGGAATGTATGTAAATTTTCCATTATTATATTATCCGGCTCCAGATTTCAGATCCAGATACTCAAATAATATGAAGTCATTATTAATATTCTAGATTCACAACAGAAGAACCCGCTGGTATTACAAAATAAGCACTATTATCTATACTTCGGGAGAAGATGGATCCATCAAAAGGATTTACTTGTTAATAAATGCAATTGGTTCTTCCACATGATAGCAAATGAATTGTACTCTCAAGACTCGTCAACTTTGCAAACATGTGATTTCAATCCCTTAATGTGCGGGTGTCAACTAGCTTAACAGATAAAAACCTTTTAAGTTATCAAGGTCCTCAAATAGAAGCCTTATTAAATAAATGCTTTGGCACTAAACTTTCCCAAAAAAATGATTGCACTGCCTCCATGCCATGACACATAGATCATGTAATAATGTCGTGATTAATAGCATCATTTATTTACCATTAACTTCAATACATAGCTTATGTATGAAAATTCATTCAAAACAAATAATAATTACATGCTAGAGGAGTCCTGGGAGGACTTGCCCAATCAGGGTCAACGAAGTAGACTCATAGATACATCTGCTAAGCTCACGAGGAGCTTGCACATGAGCTACTCAGGGGCTCGCCGGACTGACTTAACAGCCGTTACTAGCAGGGCCAGCGACTTCCCAAGCCCGTCCTAATCTTTACTTAAGCTACACATCTCGTGTATTTTGTTTTTTTTCTTGTTAATATGTATAGCCCATTTGGTGGTTTTTTCTAAATGGTTGAAATCCCAGAACCCCCACCTATAAATAGGGGATCTCAGGAAGAGCAAAATGTTCCACGTTCCTCCTCTGCTATAGCTTCTTGAGCATCATATTGCATTTCCCCCTACTATCCACTATTCTGTATTTCCCCTTATCATTTCCTTTGTGTTAGTAAAGTTCTGGTATAACCAATGAACAAAGTATGATCCAACACAAATAGGTCATAGAATGATAGAAGAACGTTCATAGTAGCATCATTAAGTTATCACTAGCTTTAGAATATGGTTAGCTTCAATCCATCTATCACATATGCATTCCCTGCAACTTCATGACACTAGAAAGTTACAAATCAAATAACTACTGCCTGTACGTATATTATTAGTTCAACTTACTAAAGTTTACAAATAATTAGGACAAAGTTGGGCATTTTTCTTGATAATGGTGATCATAGCCAGAGAGAGAGAGAGAGATTGGAGAGAGGTAGGAAATTTCAAAGTTTCACATCAATCCCACTAGAGCCCAAAACTTCAAGAACAAACAAATTGAAACTTTGCCAAGATTAACAATCAGGCGAATGGTATTTAACAATGAATGATGGGGCCCTTCATAAAGACTTCCTTATAATAGCTTTATAAGGAAATAAAAAATAAAAAATATATATCAATTTAAGGTCTGTGGGCACTTAGGCGTTGTTTGGTTCACAGAAAGTTGAGTTATTGATGGATGATGCAGAATGAATAGCAAAAGTTGGAGAAGTCCAGTACAGGAGAAGACGACCCAGCAAGATAAAAAGAAGAAAGAAAAAAAAGATTAAATGCCTCAAAAGAAGGGAGGCAAAGACAAAACAACAAATAGAATGACTAAGAGGGAAAATTCCCATGTATATTAGGGGAGGCCACAATAAATTCAAATCTCAATTCATCATAATAATTATCCTAAATACAAGATTAAAACTCTTATATAAACTCAAGGCATAAAATGCTTGCATAAAACACATTACGACTAACACTGAAGAAAATAAAAGCGTTGTTATATAGGAAAAAAAATTTAAAACACTTTTAGCAATTCTGGACATATACATGACAATAAAATTATGCTGAATCGGTTGTGTAAACTTCGTTGCTATTGAAAGTTGGTGAAAAGCACCAATTACTGTTTGTCAGACTTTGTTAATGCTTGTTTGTTATGTTAAAACAAACAACTAAAATGCTTTTACATTAATATGCCAGCTTCTAAAACACAAAATAAATCAACAAGTCACCGAAGATGTCACTAGATCAAACAGTAAAACTAGAAATTTCTGCAGGCTTATAGTTATCAGATAGCTAATTTGCAATTTTGCAAACAATATAGCAAGCAAATATTTTAATGACGGTGCTAGTAAAGAGAGACAATAATAATAAAACAAACTAAAAATAACGTGTTACCTTCCAGGGAACAAGGTTTAGAAGTTCAACATAGTTTCCACTTCTAAGTGATGTGAGATCCATGTGACGAGGAACATAGTCAACACACACAACCAGAGGCTTCACATCACATTTCTAAATCAAGGAAGTAGAGAATCAGTCTAAAATCAAATATTTCCTCCAAAGACAAGAAAAGTATAAGTGCCTACAATATTATGTTCCATAGCTTTGGAAAGAGCAAAAAATATCAAAATTATTACAAATCATGATAGAACCAGGTATGTGTGCACAAAAAAAAAGGAACTGAAAACTGAAAAGCTGCAAAAAATTAAGCACCCTCAAGGCATACTTTTGATTAAATAGAATGCGTTCATGCTATATTTTACATTAGGCCCACTTTAAAAAATTAAGTAACAGATTTGTCAGAGAGTGCAACTAACACAATCTAACTATTGAAACACAATCATTCATCAAATTTAATAATAACTAAACAAGAACTAGCAAACTAAATGTTTAAGAATTATCAGTTGGTACCAAAATTTTAATTTTGTTAACAACAAAAAGGCTAAGATGCTTTTCTCTTCATTAAAAAAAGGGAAGAATGAGAAACATCCAGTAGACAAATCCAAGTAATATTTAGCCATTCAACAATGTTTCATATGGATATCAAAGCTTTTTTTTTGTTTTAAAGGACCTATATGGAACAGCAAGTGATGTTCATATGAACAAATTTGGAAGAAAAAAAAATTTTAAATAAAACCTCATACCAAAAGACCGAAGAAACTACCCGGCTACTTGGACCGAAATGTTTACCTGAAAAAAGGGAAGTAATGCTTCCTCAACAATTGGCAGATTTCTATAGGCTTTACTCATTTTCTCGTCCATACATGACATATCTACATCCTTAGATATAGCTGGAGACTCTTCAACAGATGATCCATTGCCAAAGAAACTAATGAGAAAATTTATCTGGCTTTGATCAAGATGCAACCGTATCGGAAGAAGCTCAAGATATAGCCTGCCCAAAGTTAACATTAGGTACAAGCAAAAAATAAATTTTACAGCATAAACGGATGTATAATATACATGCTAGAGATTAATTGTGGCATTGGATAGCAGAGCAAAAGTTCTATATGAAAGACTGAGTACGTTAAAGGCGTTTGCAGAAAAGTGGATTGGATTTAGTTATTTCTCAAGCAGAGATTCAGAAATGGTTGATGAGAGCGCAAATGCCATAGATGACAAATCATTTATGTTGGTAAATATGTTCATTCTTTGTCTTGGTAAATATTTTGCCATCTTATGTATGCTCATCGTTTGGAAAGTGCATGCAATACATACAGGTGAATTAAAAAAAAACAAGATAAAATAGCATACATCACCAAAATTATGTTACAGATCACCTAAAATGAAGTAGTAGTTTAGCACCAGTAGTTATTCTACTAAAATATTAATTAGTATTGTTGAAATTTTATCTAAGCGTACTTTGCCATCAAAGCACATATAAAATTACCAAATTAAATGACTAAAAAACAATCAAACATTTGCAGAAAAACCTTAATTTGAAAACAATAGCTTGTCTGTAGATCCAATGATGCAAAAGTTTGAAGCAGCATGGCAAAAAGGGCCTTCTACGCCATAGAAGAGAAAGAAGTTCAAGCTCTAACTAAGCAATGTGATAAGTTCATTAAGCATCAAATTTTACAATTTCACTTGTAAGTAAAAGTAGAAGCACAGAACTTTTTATAGAAGAAAACTTCCAATACATTAGGCTACAGCATACAAGTCCTCTACAACTAAGTTTTAGGTAAGGATCCTGCTTTGAAGTACTAGAACGCAAGCTTTCTAAGAAATATTACCAGGTTTACAAGAAGAGAAGTTTGGATTACCAAGCAACAAAAGGGAAAAAGACATTAAACAAAAATTTTGATATAGCTTTTGCCATAACAAAGGATGTACATTAACAAACAATTCATGGGATAAGAAAGTCATAAAACATAAATTTTGATTTGGCTATTGTAATAACAAATAATATATTAACAAATAAGTTATGCATTTTAAAAGTTACCTGTAATCTTCAAGAGGTGTCATTGGATCAGGCCTCACCGTTTCCAAATCTAACTTAAATGCTTTAGCATAGGATTCTCTTGGATGATCTTTGGAATTATAATGCCCGATCACCTAAAAAGGAAGACAATTAAATTCTTCGACAATTTTCCATGGAGAAAGAGGTTAAATGGTCCCCCGACTCTTTATAGCGGGCTATTTTATTCTTATAGTCTATAAAAGTGTCCATTTAGTCCCCATAATCTTTTTAAGAGGGGCTTAAATAATCAGTCAAGGGGACTATTTTAGCCCATGTTTAAAGATCTATGGACAGGATTGTAAATGAACCAATGCACTTGAACTCAAACTCGGCTCGACTCATAATCGATCTATTTGTTCAAATTAGTAGATAAGCAAGTTCTAACATTTTTTTAAACCTTAGAATGCTAAATGAACCAAATTTGAAAAAAGTCCAACTCGCATGTTAATATTCATAAACAGGCTCGTTTGTTGTTCAACAAGTAATTTGTTAAATGTTCTATACTTATATGATATTTTATTTAAATAAATTTTGATTGATAATAAGTTATTTAATTATATATTTAATAATAATATATTATAATTTAATATCAACATACATATAAATTTAATGTATTTTTTATTTAAATAAACTAACTTTTTAGTACCCATTTATATTATTTGATTGCAAATGGCCTACGTACAACTTATATGATATTTTATTTATTTAGTATAAACTAGTGAGATGTTAATTTAAAATTTATTCAGTTAATTATTTATTTATATTTGTAAAATCATTAATTAGTATATTTATATAAAAAATCAAATATTCATTCGAGTTTTNGAATGCTAAATGAACCAAATTTGAAAAAAGTCCAACTCGCTTGTTAATATTCATAAACAGGCTCGTTTGTTATTCAACAAGTAATTTGTTAAATGCTCTATACTTATATGATATTTTATTTAAATAAATTTTGATTAATTATAATTTATTTAATTATATATTTAATAATAATATATTATAATTTAATATCAACATACATATAAATTTAATGTATTTTTTATCTGAATAAACTAACTTTTTACTACCTATTTATATTATTTGATTGCAAATGGCCTACGTACAACTTATATGATATTTTATTTATTTAGCATAAACTAGTGAGATCTTAATTTAAAATTTATTCAGTTAATTATTTATTTATATTTGTAAAATCATTAATTAGTATATTTATATAAAAAATCAAATATTCATTCGAGTTTTTAGCTTGATTACTAATTTTGTATGAAACATTAAGTACAAATCCAGTTCTAATATTATATGAAAAATTTAATATTCATTCTGATTTTTAGATTGATCAATTAATATATATAAGCCAAATACAAATCAAGTGTGATCATTAAAAATTTTAAGCAAGCCAGGTATGAATATAGATGTGAAAGCTTGGATTAAGCTCAAATTGAACATGAACAACTTATCATTCAACCAAGCCAAGTCCAATTCATGACATACTCGACTCAACTCGGTTGAATTATAACCCTATCTATGAACTAATTAGCACTTTTATTGAATATGGGACTAAAATGACCTCATATAAATAGTCAGGAGACTATTTTGACACTTTTCTCATTTTCTATTCAGCATACAGTCAGGTAAGCATCTAAGGTTGTTATCAGTATTGAAAAATCTTACCATTTTCCATGGAGCATTTGCACTATTGTCATAGAGATTTAAGTCTTGGGCATCGATGGAAAGTTTTGAGACATTGATCTCACCTTCAGGAAATATTGCATATAGAATATTCAACCCTGACAAAATAAGTTCCAAGGAAATACCTCCATCCTTTCCAGTTGAACTTTTCATTTGTTTAGACCAATCTGACCCCGCAAACATACTCCATCTAACATCTATATTCTTAAAAAGCACTTTCCCTTTTTCTCTGCAATGAGCAGAAGCATCCAAATCAACAGGCACAAACTTAGTTTTCTCATGATGTTGATGGGAATCAAGTTGTACAGAATTTGGAACATGGTTATCTACTATCACTGGATAACTATCAATATACCATCCAACCTTCCCACAATCAAGATCAGCACGAGCAGGCAAATCATATGTCCATCTCTGAACCTCTTGAGGTGGACTATCTTTCGCTGTCAGAGATGGCTCCATCATCTCCGGAAAATAGAAGCTTTCAATTAGTGGGGGCAGTAATTCTTCCCTTTCAGACATTATTTCGATATTATCCAATCCCGACTTACTTGCTGAACAACAGTCTTCCGTCCCATTGTTACAAGCTGACATCTTCACAGAGGAGAGAGCATCAACAAAAGCGAAGCTTGAGTTTGGATTAATAATATCAACTGTATCCTGACCAATCACATTAGGATTAGGAGGATTTTCGGACTGAAAAGCATTCTCAATAATCCCATCCAACAGCCCAATATATTGAGAGTTGTCATCACTTCGAGAAAGCTCCTTCCCAGAATCCGAACTAAGAGAAGAACGAGAGTTATCCAAAGCATCATCAGACCCATTTGTGTTAAGACTTTGTTGGACACTATTCCACCTAGATTGCAGGTGTGCAAGAGCATCTTCCACATCAGGCGCATAAAGCTGCTGCAATTGAGCAATCAATCGAAACAGTCCATGAGTCGTATCATGGCAAGTATGGAAATTGACATGCGAGTCGGAGCACTTAACTTCCCACCTTAAGCTATAAATCTTCACAACAGCCACTAAAAGGCAAGCCGAAGCTACTTTGGCATAACCCATCTTTTGCAGATAATTAACATCGTAACTCCCATAGTCGTTGTTCAAGCCTGAAGACTGACAAATAAGAAGTCCCAAATCCCGTAACTGAATATTGTACTCGCTACTTGCAGAGTTTGATTTGGCATGATTAGATATGCTGAATGAAGAAGCAGCTAGTAGGCTGCCCACAAATTGTTCAGTATCATCACATCCAACATATGCATCATCATGTTTAAAGTGAGGCTCGTAACAAAGAGACACATCAACTAAATCAAGGAAAAAAGATGCCTCGTAAGTTTTACAATTTGAAGAAAGCTTTGATTGGTTTACATCACTGCTCGATGATTCTTTTTCGAAAGGCGAGCTAAAAAAGGAACATATATGGCCGATCCAATCTAGGCGGCCACCAGGTGCTATGATTGTACCGCAATGAATGAGAATGGATGTATGACTACGAGATAATTGAGGATTACGTAGGTATGTAATTGTAGTTCCAGCAGAGCCGAAAGACAGCACATTGGAACCATCACCACCTCCGCGCCTGCTAACAGAGTTCGTGCAAGATATTAAGAGAACATCATGGGTTGCTGAAGAAGTACAGTCATTAACATTGAGTATGGAACCGCATAATCGTCCCTCTCCATGGATGAGCCTAAAAAAGTTTGTGCCTCTAATGTCGCCAATATTCAAAACGGACATTATCTCAAACTTCTCAACTATGAGCCTAAAGCCATTCCATGAACCAATTAGCTCCTTTTGAACCGAAAGACTGCAGTTAGGTACCTCATCAAATACAATGTGTAGATCCAATATATCACAATCCATGACAATAGTAGCTTGAGATGAATCATGTTTATATAGAATCCGCTCCTCCTCAGAGACACCAAATTTAGAAGAACCTCCACTAGACAAGCCATGCATGACAATATCTAAAAGGCAACTCAATCTTTCATAATCATGGCTGTGGAGATTGAGCTGAATGGAAGCAAAACCTAGACAAAGCAGAAATCCGGAGCTAAGAATCAACTCCTGGCGAATATCGGAACACATCTCCTCAATGTCCTCAACTGCTGCCACAGAATAAAATTCACAATCTTTTCCGGCGACTTTATTCCTACTTCTTCGGTCATGTGTAGATGCCATTCTCCAAGCTCTGCTTGTCATCCAAGGACCAGTTACAGGACCATTCTGCCAAACTATACTAATTTCAGAGAGTTTATCGCCTGTTCTGTTGGTTAATGAAAGAATTTTCACAACAGAGACTTCTTTTAATTTGAATGTACTGGACTGGTCAGCAATAGCATCTTTGGGTATAGAATTAGTGAAGTACATGTCGAGGGTCCCTACATCAAAATGCAAAGAAAAGGTTGGGGTTGAAGAACTACCATTTGATGCGCCAAGTTGTTTTAGTGGACGGGGAGAAACCTCTGCAACTTCTTCAGTAATGAGCGGTGGGAAATGCTCAAGGATAATGAACTTATCCATGAGATATAAATGCCTAAAATCTTCCATATTTTGCAGAGGAAAGCAAATTATGATCCTTGTGCGGGCAAAGGCAAAATTTCCTTGCACATTATCTGCTCTAGGAACAGTCTTTATGGAAGAATCACTACGTTTTACATCATGAGGTGAGAATTTTATATCACGAGATGAGTTTTCAACTACGAAATCTCTGTTATCAACACTTCTCTTAAAACAGGTTTCAACCATTCTGAAGAGGTTTAGTAACGAGTCTATCAAATGAAAGTGGAGCCACAGAACACACGGTGGAAAATTCAAAGAGATAGAAGTTGAAGACAGTGAACTTCCACTTGGATCTGCCACACTAACAACACAATGGAAGCTGAAATCACCTGAAGTTTCCATGAGTCCAACCTTAATCAACTCCTGCTGAGAGAAAGAATTTTCACTGATATTCTCAATATTGCGCTCAATAGCTGTTTCTAAATCATACTCCTGGATAACAACAGGAAAGGGAGGGAGAGCATCCAGAACCTTTTGTTTCAGACTTCTATTTATAAGCATCTGATCAAACAGGTCAATGTTATCAAAAAAGCCAAACATCCTGACATGATTTTTTTGATAGTACTCGTCGATTTTGACATCTTTGACTGATATTTTACAATCTTTCTTTCGTGAGCCAATCTGTTTGCTTTCACGGAGAAAATAAATTAGTTGAGGAAAACAATGATGATGATCTGAGAATAAATTAATGCCAATAAAGAATCACACTGGATGTTGAGATTATTGAAATCTAAACAATAATGCAGAGATAAAAGCGTCAAAATTTTTCAACAACTCTTTGTAGTGAGTTATTTTAGTCCCGGAGTCCATAAAATTATCAATTTACTCCCCAAACTCTTTTAAGATTGGCTGAAATAGCCCCACGGAGGACTATTTCAGCTCAAGTTTAAGAGTCTGGGACTAATTTGGCACTTCTATAGACTTCGGAACTAAAATGGCTACATGTAAACAGTTAGGGGTATATTTTGGCACTTTACTCATAATCCAGACATCATGTGGGAAAATGCTACTACAGTGTTAAATTTTAACCTGAAAAGTAATAACTACATCTTGACTCTTTGCTTTGAGATGGTCTATCTTTAGACCAGTCAAATCAGGTTCAGCCATAGAAGAAAAACAGCTTGCATAGGAGTCAAGGCTTTGCCCACTTGATAAGGAATTTTGAGTACAACTTTTTAGAGGTCTCAAATGATCTAGTGGGCATGACTTGTTGTCAACCCTGTCACTGCCAAAAAACTGATCGGAAACATTCCCTTCCTTGTCATGGAAATAAAGGAAAAGAGAGACTCCTGCAACAGTTGCTCTTAAACTGGTCTCAACATGTTGCTCTGCACATATAGCAATGAAAACAGTGATAAGATACTTATCAAGAAAATCATAAATTAAAGAGGGAGAAACATTAAAAAAGGGAGAAAAAAATATGCCAATTAATATGCAATTTATCAAAACTGCTAAAATTTTCTCAGGTTTTCCACACAGTGATAGGAAACTTGTTTAGAAAATTATAAATAAAGATTGTGAAACAACTAGGGTGCGGTGCCTCATTGTGACTGGAGTTCACACATTTTAATCTAAAACCTCTACTAAATAGGTGTGAGGTTGTAGAGATCTCAAACCCTCTGACGCAGGCGCTAGGGCAACACCCGATACAAGCGCTTCGTTTCCACGGGTGTGCGACATGTAAATACATAAGAATTGTGTGCCATGTATGTTAATGCCACAAGAAATAATTACTGCATTTAGTTAGTCATCCATGACAAAGTTGCCACCCATTCAATATTAATTTCGTATGAACTAAGTTGGTACAAAACCTTCATCAAACATTTTTCTAATTCAAAGATTGAAAATTTCAAATAAATTTAAATATAACTCAAAGCATATAACAATATTTTTGTGCAAAATATAAAATAGCACATCATGCATGACTGCAGAAATTGTGATATTTTGCAGATGAAAAGATATGCCTCACAAAAATCCATCTTCGAGCAAAATACCTGGAAGCTTTTGACCGGAACCAGAAGCGAGGTTAGAAGCAACGTTAATTGCACTGAAAACTGAATAAGTCCAGTTCCATAGCCCGCTATTTGCAGAATTTGCCTGAGAGCTCCGCAACCCATCAAAGCATTCAAAAAATTCATCTATGCTGCAAGGTAGATTGATCAATTAGTACCCCAGTAGGTAATAATCACCTATGAAAGAATAAAAATTTAGGGCATTTACATATATGCCACACAATTCTTATTTTTTTACATATCTAGCACCTAAACTTCATATTTACTTGCATACCCCTCAAATCTTCAACATCACATAAAAATACCAGTCACTATATTTTTAAAAGTGAAATCATAAATAAATTTATGACACAAAAGTGTTATGAGTGTAAATATTAAACATTGGGTGTTAGATATGCAAATATTTAAGAATTGTGTGGTATGTATGTAAATTTCCCTAGAGATTTATCTAAGAGGGCGTGTTACTAACACAGGGCGTCTGATAAGCACAGAGTGTCACCCAAGAAGTATGAATGTATGAATGTATGAATGTATGAATGTATGAATGTAGCAATATATGAATGTATGCCAAGGATGCCTAGATCTCGGTCCATGAAGTACTGGGACCAGCCAAACCCTCAAAAGGCTTGGGAGCACCCAAAGGGAGTGGGGTCCACTCCAAGTTATTGAGGTTCATATATTCATTTTTTTTGGTGTCTAAATTAGTTTTTGACTGTGTTTGTTTCGAGACAGTTGTTAGCGTCTCCCTTTTCCTTTCTATGGTTGTAGTCAAAGGTTCTGAGTGGTACTCCGGTTGTATCTCGTTCCTAATGTGAAGTTTATCCATTTGATGTCCTTCCCCGTCCCTTCCCGCATGGGGTTATTTCACCTCACCACTCCACTTTGGCTGCCATCACCTAGATCCACCCCTTACCTTGCTATTTTTGCTTGCCAAGCTGTTGTTTTCTGCAACCCTCTGCCCTTTAGCACCGACCCAACCATCTCCGACAACCCACACCTTCCTCCTTGCTGCTGTCACCCAGAACCATCCCCTACCGTTAATGTCACTATTGTTGACCTATTGTTCGGAGCCTAGAAATCAGCAACCTTGTTGTTTCCAGCTTGTCAGCCACCTCTTTCCACCACCCCGCTACCTTCCAAATCCCTAGCCTACACCACCTCCACCCTAGATCTAGGGTTGTCTCTAAGATCGTGAATCGCTCGAAAATTAGATTAAATTTTAGCTCGGACTGAATCTTTCGAACCATTCAAGCCTAGCTACAAGCCAAATTAAACGATAAAAAATCTACTTCAATCTGTTCTCGGCTCGGATCGGGATCAAAATAAATTCTTATGTATTTACATATATAACACCTAAATTTTTAGTTTTACATGCATAACGCATTGCCAGCTTATTTAGTGGGGTCCATTTTGCTTGAGCGGAGTGGTAGGGGTTTGAATCCCCTCTTTTCACAAAAAAAAAGTTCTTTTTTTTGTGGGCTTGAGCTAGCTCAAAATTTGGATAGATTCGCACTGGATCGGATCAAAATTTACTGGATCGATCCACGATCTGATTTCGAGCCAGCCCTAGATCGGTTCAAGATTGGTTCAAGATCAGATCATTCACAATTTCACACCCCTACCTAGATCCGCCCTTGTCCAACTTTGTGTATTGCTTTTGTTGCCATTTCAAAGTTCCAGTTGTTTTATTATAATTTCATATTTAAATTCAGCAATAATTTTGTTTTCCATTGGCATTTGGTTAAACTCCGGTATCATTTGGATCATAGCTAGGCCAACACTAGTTTCATCCTAGGATAACCTAAACCAACCAAACCATAGCCAAATCTTGATTTATCCCTACTTAAAACATTTTCCCTTGCCCTAAATAAGCCTCATACACCCTCTTTCACTTCCCAAACATAAACACTAATCATGCTACGGAGAACACAAGTGTTGGAAGTCGATCACGAACTTACAATGGAAGACATGCAATGGGAAATCAACTGACTTCAGCAAAGGCTTGCTGAAATTGAGGAAGGGACTCATGGAAAGACCATCCTCGATTGGGATAGCTAGATTCAAAGAGAAGAGAAGAAGGAAAATCTGAATCCCTTTCGTAGGGATGATTCCAGTGAATAGGAGGATAGGCCAGGAGGCTTTGGGAAACAGTATCAGAAGAGGAGGCTGGAGGATGGAGTGACTTTTGAAGGATATGAAGATATGTTAGTAAAGGTAGACTTATCGCATTTCGAGAGGAGAATGAATTCAGATGACTTCATTAAGTGGTTGAAGATTGTTAAGAGAATTTGTTAGTACAAGTTGTTGACTGATATGAGAGTGAAGCTTGTTATCATAAAGCTGAAGAATGACTTTTTTGTGGCGGAAGAATCTGAAGAGAGTGTGACAGAGAGAATTTAGGTACAAGATTACTACTTAGGAGAAGATGAAGAAGAAGATGAGGAGAAGGTATCTACCCATATACTATCATCAGGACATGCAATTCAAGCTCCACCACCTACAGTAGAGACAGTCATCGGTGACGGAGTTCGCAGTAGAGATTGAGCAACTCATGTTGAAATATGTGCTGACAAAGTTAGAGGAGCACACTATAGCCAGATATTTGAAATGACTAAAGCAATCCATCAACAATGTTATTTAGCTACAGCTTTATTGGTCGTTGACTGATTTTCAAACCTTAGCACTGAAGGTGGACAGATGGCAAAAGTAAAGCAAGCATCCAACTTTATTCAGACAGCCACCCACAGTTGAAGGTATTAGCAAAAGCACGCACGGGGAGTTGTGAAGATTGGTTAAAGGAATGACAGAGTTGATCAGAGCGAGAAATTAGAGAAGAGCAGCACATCCAACAAAATTCCAGCCAAAAAATGTTTCATTTGTCATGAATATGGACACATCGTCTCCAGTTGTTCTACTAGTAGAGTTGTTTCCTTAACCGAGCGAGGTGCAATAGAGAATGAGCGAGGAGAAGGCAACAAAGAATAGGTTGAGGAGTATTAGCTCCATGGAGATGAAAGTGAGATGCTAGTTGTGAAGAGAGCTCTGCAGAATGAACCAAGGAAGGATTCTACATGGTTGACACGACATCTTTCGCACCAGGTATACTATTAAAGGGAATGTATGAAACCGTATTATTGATGGAGAGAGCTGTGAAAATATGGTCTCTACTTTTATAGTGAAGAAGCTGGACTTAGCTGCTCAAAAACATTCTCAACCCTATTCTCTGAACTGGTTGAAGAAGGGGAATGCGACACACGTGGATCAGCATTTTTGGTAGAGTTCTCCATTGTGGACCAACTATAGGATAATGTGTGGTGTGACGTTGTGCCCAAGGATGTTTGTCGCATCCTGTTAGAGAGACTGTGGTAGTTTGATTGCAGAAATCGGCATGATGGGTTCAAGAACACATGCTAATTCACAAAAGAGGGAAAACACAATTTTTGTTTTCCATCAGAGACTAGAGGATCTAATACTCACATTGCAGAGACTGTAGTTCCACGTGTCACCTTTCTACAGTCAGTTTGGGAGGCCCCAATAGCGATGGTCTTAGTCACCATAGAGGGGATTGAGAACGAGACTGAGTCCACTGCTAGCCAACTTTCACAATGTGATGATTGATAGCTAAAAAACTCAACACAGCATGCATGCATGCCTAATTTGCTATGTAATTCTAACTCCTTGTCTTGTACGTGAGTTCAGGGAATATCCAGAGTGCTATATAGGGAAGAAGAATAGATAGTGGGATCAAATTATAGCCCAATCAGAATTTTCTTATAATAGGTTTGGGAGCAAGACTATAGGGCATACTCCCTTTGAGATTATGTATAAGCGTAATCCACTCACCCCACTTGAGTTGGTACCATTTCTTCTCACTTCAGAAGTTGGTTTGGATTCTGAGGCTAGAGTGTGGGAGATTCAGAGGCTACATGAAGAGGTTTGGAAAAAGATAGCCAAGTAGAACCACAAGTATCAGGCACAAGCTAATAAAATCAGAAAAAATGTGACTTTTTCAGTGGGGAGATGTAGTGTGGATTAGATTGTAGAAAGAGAGATTTCATGTAGAATCTTTTAGAAAACTTGAACCCATAACAAATGAACCTTTCAGGATCCTTAAGAATATGAATGACAATGGCAACATGATTGACTTTCCAGAAGATTACAACATTTTTTCTACCTTCAACATGGCGATCTAGCCCCATACTATGAGGAGACTGGAGCTTCAACTAATCAGGTTGAAGCTCCCCTAACCCCGGGATCTAACGCGGGGAGTCTGATAGGTGTAGGGCATCCTAGGGACACCCGGACCAAACCGGTTTAAGTATGGGTGTTGGTCGAACCCTCAAAGGCTTGGGAGCGTCGCCAAAGGGGAGTGGAATCCAGGTCTAGTTATCCTATGTCTATTTATTTGTTTTCGTTGGTGTACAGAGTAAGTTTTTTGTTGTGTTTATTTTGTAATAGTTGTCGAAGTCTACCTTTTCCCTTCCAGGGTTATATCCAAGGGATTCGAGCGATAGTTCGACTGCATCTCATTTTTGATGTGTTGCTTATCCTTCTGATGCCCTTCCCCATCCCTTTCCCGTACGGGCTTCATTCACCTAGTCACTCCGCTTTGGCTATCATCACCCAGATCCGCCCCAATCTTGATGTTCGTGTTTGCCAAACTGCCATCAAACTTGATGCTCCTATTCAAGGACCTTCATGGCCTCAATGTTTACCTAATTCAGAAGTTTGAGATGAACAATTTATCCATTTACTATAAGAAGGATGACAATGAAATGTTTCAAATTTACCAAAAAACATACTAGAATTTCATCATTCATAATATATGGTGAATGAAAGGATTTTTGAAGCAAAAGTCTTCATCACTCCGTTGTAGAATTTTTTTTGTTGAGGTTCTCATGATTTGTAAGGAAGGTTCTTAATCAATTATTTTTACATCAATCAGATAGCGGAGTTCGTATCAAGCTGCAAGATTTTTGGGAATAACTATCAATGGACTATAAGACCTATCAATGTCATTCATTTTAATATAGCATTAGAAATGGTTTATATAATACTAATAATGTTAAAAAGGCCCTTCTCACAAGGCTTTTTGAGTAAAAAAAATATATAGCAGGCTTTCATCTTCCACTTTTTTTATCACAAACTAATTTGAATAGATTATCGCACAGTTCTAATTAAGTTGAAAACTCTATATTTTAAGCATGGTCAACTCCAACATGATCAAACATTCAAAGTGTTATTATCAAAACTAAGTCTATGCAAAATTAAAAATATGTACCAAGTAAACAAAGTTAGCAATTTGCCATTCACTTGCTTCAAGTGATGTTTGAAGGGCCAAAACATTAAATAATGCTCTCATATTAAACTTTGAGAATCAAAGAATTTAAAATCCAATGAGCTATAAGAATTTAAGGACTTCATCGATGAAAGCCTCTACCACAATGAGGATGTTCATACATCAATGACAATCTGACACAAATGCATCATATAAGTTGCATTTGTATATCCCCAACAACTTTTGAAGATTGAAAATGCACTAGCATCTCCCTAATCTATACAACTTGCAAAGATGACAGACGCAAATAAACTATTGATGGTAGTTACATTAATGTAATCTCAAAAAATAGCTTTGATTAGAATTAATTAGCTATGTTTAAAAAATTAATAAGCTATGGCTAAAATCATCATATTTCCTAAAAACATAAACTTTTTGTGGTTAAAGTCCTCTTATCCAAGTTTCAAAATATTACTCATAATGAATAACCCAATGAGCTTCATCTCATCAGGGATATTCAGCACACCATCGTTTTTTACGTTGAATACACAGTTGCAGACTTAATACCTTAATGGAATGAAACCCAACGAGCATTCTAAGCTCGAACAACATGCAGATGGATTAGCATATAAAGATATTGTATAAGAAAGTTTAAATCCATATGATGTCCCCCAACTATTAATGTCAGAAAAGATAATTCTTAATATATGTATTGATAGTAGAGCATTAAAGAAAATAACAAAAAAATGCATATTCCATATATAAATTCGATGGCATACTTATCATGACATGTGAGTTACTATACTTTTAAAACATTAATTTGTGAAATGGGCATTATTATCAAATCTGAATTAATTCAGATAATGAATACAAAACAAATTTGAATACACCTGATAAGTTATGTGAATGGTTCATTATGCCTTTTGGATTGCTTAATGTGCCCAATATTTTTATAACTTTGTTCATTGGTAAATTTTTGCTATTAAACTTGAACGACGTTTATTTATAACTTGACCACAATTGAGCATATTGATCATTTTTTATTAGAGTGTTCAAGAGAAGTTATACTTTAGCCTAAAAAATGAGCAGTTATGATGTCAAAAGCTATACTTTTTTATAGTGTCTTATCCTTAAAAAAATGAAAGCAATCTTTGATTGGTCAACAACTTTATCTATCATTGATGTTCAATTTTTATGGGTAAGTATCGAAAGCTATAGTTCTTAGTTTCAAGTTAATAACCGGTAAATTCATCTTAAGTTGGGCTGGAAAGTTCTCCCTTAGTATTTTTGGGTGTACACAAGCCTTAAGTTGCATTATTTGCAACCAAAAAAAAAAAAATATATTTCCAATTATCAAAAATTAAAATATAAAATACTTAAAAAAAAGTAATAGGCTTAGCAAATGGATTTAATGCCTTCAAAGTTACACCTTTCTCCGGACAGGTAAATCTATCATTCAAAATAAACTATGAACTATCTCAAGTTTTATTAATCTTAACATTTATACACATTAATGTGCATAAGTCTACAGAATATAAGATGAGTATGTGGCATGTACTGATCTTCACTTATCATGATCACAAGGATATCTAATATAGTCCTTATGGCTTCTACTTTTATAAACTGAGATGGATATTTGTATAAGGCTAGCAAGCTTTACATTCTCAAAATCTCTCTTTGGGGTCACTATAAATTTACTGGAGTGAAAGTTCTGCTCGCCCTCATTAAAAAGGATTACTGTGAGGATTGCTTGTCAGTGCCAAGCATGCCAAACTAGAAAAATTAGTACATAATGCACTGGCATGCACAATTAATACCATGTCCCATCAACTCCTTGGTTAGAATTTTTCATAATCTTAGATTGGGTCACCCAATCGTTTACTATGGCGAAAAGTTTAAAACTTGAGAATTGCTTGTTGATTCTTCCAGAGGAGAAATTTCTACAACTATTGCTTCCACATATCCTATCATTCCAATTCTTGCCTTTTAAATGCTAAAAATATTATTTCAACTGAAATGATTGTTGAGAAGAAATGGTAAGCATACTTTTTTGGTCAAATGTTACATAAATGACCGAATGGAAAATGCAAAAGCTAGCCCCTAAATTCTTTGATAACTAAATCAAACTTAAATCATAGAAAGATAGTTCTTTGCATCCACAGAAGAGTTACCACAGTATAAGTCTTTCTTCTCAACCCCAAAAGAGTTACAGTATAGTCCTTCAAACAGGTGAAATCAATCCACAGAAGTTCAAAATGCCCATAGATTCATAAGAAATTAAATCAGGCCAGCATAAATCGTGCCTGTTATACTTCAATTATGTTGACAAATTTTTATCTTTTCATGGACAAGAATAGTTTAAAATTTGAATGTGGGTTTTGCATAAAATTCGATTTGCATCTAAAAGTGGTCTTATTCTTGTAACCCTTACCAATTCCATGATGTCCAGAATGATAATGATTGATGATTGCATATAATATTATTTATGGCCAATTAAGTACTCTTAATTGTTTGCATGGATAATTACAGTTTATGTATATAAGGTTTTCTTCTTTGTCCTGCATCAGGTTTGGGCCTGTTGATCGTAGAGATAGATTTGCTATACAATAAGATAACTAGAGATCTAAGTGTTCTTATCAATACTTAATGAAAAAATCATCTCAGGCTAAAAAAATTATCAAAAATTATATTGAATAATGTACTTATGTGATGGAAGACAAGGACGTACACTAACAAAAAGTTCGAAAAAAGTGTTGTGCTTACACTCTCTCAACATTCACTTATCAACGCAGCCTTGCTATGATAACTTTTCTTAACTTTGGCAAAGGAAAAATCATTTCAAGTTAAAATAAATAATCAAAATGTTCAAATGAATATATTAAGTTACTTCTCAGTTGGAATAAAACATGGTGTTTAAGCATCCTTACAATGCACTTATCAGCCCTGCAACTAGATCGAACAAAACAGTAAATATAAAAACAAAATTATAAAATATATACAAAAAAGTTCTATAAAGGCGCAAATTGCAGAGCCAAAACAGAACATTCATGAAGAACGTCTCAACATTATGAGCTAATAAAATTCTCAGAACGCAAAATGAATTAACGGATGCTGATATAAAATGATAATTCTAGCAACCAAAAAATAAAATTTTCTGTTAAATAATAAAAACCTTGCTCCATAATCTTCTTCCAACTCTTTTTGGTCTTCTTCGAATGATAGTGGCACCCAGTCCTGAATAACATGTTTTCGAGGAATTAGATCATCAGAAAATGACTCTCCATTGAAATCAAAAGGCAATTCCTCTGAAACTTTTCTGCTGCTTGGATTTGTTAAATCAGCACCTAGCATAGTAGAGTTTCTCAAAGAAGAACTGTGAAATCTAGAATTTAAGCAAGAAGAGTCCATCATATTAAACTGAGCACAATTCCTTGCAGCTTTGCCTGCATATTCAAGAGATTCCCATACAATAATAATCCACTCGATCGTGTTGGGCTGCAGTCTTAACTCAATGGGATCAAAACAGACAGCAGCATCAACTTCATGAATATCAAGAGATCCATTTTTCCAAGGAATGCTTACGTTCATTCTTCCTGAGATCCCCTCACTTCTACCAGTCAAAATTGCCGTTGTATATCCTAGTGGTGAGCTACTTGAACTGCATTCATTGCATAAAGTTTGTAAACTATCCTGAGGACAAGAACTCTTATCCATGTCAGCCATCTTAACTACCTCAATTACCGCGCCTCTAAATTTCACAAAATTTGTTAGTTTAGCCATTCCAAGAAGGCAATCCGACTTAGAAATATGATTTCTGTCAGCATCTTCAGAAAGACAGGTTCCAAATTCTGTTTCCGCAATTCGAAGAACTAATGATTTATGAACTGCCAATCTATTTTGATCCATCTCCAAACAAGGATCAAAGGCAACTATAAGATTTTTTAACCTTACATGAAAGCTAGTTAGGAGCCATTTCACAATTTTAGCAATTGTCTTTACTCCTTCATGAATATCTAGAGAAACTGAGCCATAACTCTCTGGGCAAATTCCCGGTTCATTCTTGTCTGGGCTATCGCACTCCACTTGCTGTTTATCAGCACTACTTGACTCAGAACAGCTATTAGATGCCTGAATCTTACTTCCCATGAAAGGAGCAAGCACAAGTTCAAGTTCATCAAGTTCTATCTGACAGTTTTGCAGCTTCCATGGTATTTTAATGGACAGAGAAGCAATTGATCCTTCTTTCAACACAACTGCAGCCCCAGCCAACTAAGGATATGTCGAAAACCATGAGACAACAGGAAGAAAATAAATAAGATTAATAATGGCAAATCAGGTTGCTATAAAATAAATATAAAGATTTAGGTGTCAGATATGTGAGTGCATTGGAATTCAGTGGTATGTATGTAAAAGACCCTATTTATGATATGAATATTCAGGATTGCAGTATCTTATAGTAGCGGATGTTCTTTGCAAAAACATTTGCAACAACTCTATAGAAGTGCTATTAGACTTAAACGCACAAAGGGAAAAGGTAGCTGCAAGTAGCTGCTTACAGCATTTGCTATTTGAAGAAAACTTCTTTTACTAAGATACTGGCTAGCATAAGAACTGGAAAATATTAAAACACTCAACATGACATCCAAATCCATTACTGACATAAAATTATGGAAACTTGAGCAACATAAACTGAAGCTTCAATAAGGTTTTAAATCTTCTCTTTCAAGCCTTCATATATAACATATTCACTCAAAAATATAAGAAAAAGCACAAGGAAATAGAAGCCTGAGGACAAAATCTTATAGGATTTATATCAAAAAAATTGATTTAGTTACCATTTTTTAATGGAATGTACAGTAAAGTACTGAGAGGCAAAGGCAACTTCGCTTGCAGATAAAGGCCGCCACAAAAGGTGAAGATAATTTAAAAAGGGTAAGTTTCTAGCGTGTAGTGCACTTCACATTCTATTTGTCGGTGTCATAAGCTGTGGGGTTATCAAAACATGTGACCAACGTCATTTATTGGACTTAACCATTGAAAAAAAGTGAGAACAATTTTAGCAACTGAAGCTAGCAAAATTGTCCTTATTAAGGGCCTGCTTGGGGCGGCGATGCGATAGCGGTGCGGTACCGCACCGTACTTTTATTTATTTGGGTAAATTGCATTTTAGCAGCTTTTTCAAGAAGTTATTGTTGAAATATGTGTTTTTCCACCGGTCATGGTAAGGTGTGGTGGTATCTATCTAGTTGCGGTTTGACTTTTTCAATATATATATATATATGTATATATATTGTAATAGTCACCGCAAATTTTTGAACATCAGATTGTTTTCAGCTGTTTCACAACTGCTTTTTAATAAACTGCAGTTGTCCCAAACAAACCCTAAATCATAACTCTTTAGCTTGCCCTCTCTCCTCTCAGTCTATTCAACTCTTGTCACACCCCTTCAAGCACCTACTAATCTCTTTTTCATAATCACTTATATCACGTTAACTTCCTAATAGTTCCACTATGCCACATTCTTCCTTTTTTAGTAATCAAGACATCAAAAGTCCATAGCTTTTACTCCCACCTGCGTAGTCATCATTAAATGGTATCATAGTTAGACTCATGAATCTGAGGAGCTATTCGTGCTGAGCTTATGGATTTTTTAAAAATTTATGGTTCCAATAGCTTATTGCATCGCCTTCTTCTCCCATGTCTCAGTCTTTTGATTGCCTGCTCCATACAACCTCGGCGCAAATTCAGGATAAATTCCATGTAACCTTACCCTTAGAAAAGACGATCTATGATTGAAACTTTGCCAGGGTTAAAAGTATTTTTCTTTTCAAATAGTTAGTTTACCACGGTTGATATTTTCATCAATGTTGCATCCAACACAATTCTATATAATCGAGCAATTATCGATTGGTTTGTGTTGAATCAAATCAGGTAATAGATAAACCGTCAGCCAAAAACTTCGCCCTGATAGTGGACTTCATATTTTTTGTTAGAGGCTTTCTACAAGCACAAACCCTTATAGTTAACTATCTCCCTTATAGACGAGAGAGAACTATAGATCAAAACTAGTCTGTAAAATCTACAATAGTTTACCACAACAACAACTTCTCGCTCAATTAGAATCGAAGTCATCATATTCAACTGATTAAATCCCAAGCAACCGTGCATTCCACGAGCCCGAATACCAGAATACAAAAGATTTCTTGTAAAAGAACCGAGGAAATAAATCCCCGCCAAAAGCCAAAACAAATGCGACCGCAGCGGAATAAAAATACCTTCTGGTTAATGTAATCGACATTTATGGCGAGGTCTGATAGCTGTATGGTGCCGCGAGTGAGCTGCACCTCGAGTTGATCAATATCAATGTCGCCTAGAATGAAGTCCCCCAATTTCTTCTTCAAAATAAACTTACAAACCCGTTTTATCGCCCACCGCGATAAGATCGCCTCCGCGAAATTCCACCGAAACATCTCTTGCGCCGGCGCAATACGTCGCCGCCGCCCTTCAAGTCTCTACCCTTAGATCGCGATTTGGCTGCCGCGGCGGCGGCGTTAGTTGCAATCAGCTATGAGATTCTGCCCATAGAATGAAACCGAAAGCGAAGAAAATACTAAAATGGGGGAGGAAGAAAGGAGCAATATTCCTCAGGTGAGGACGTGCTGAACCGGTTGTCGTGAAACCGGTCGAAGCGGACCGGGAGGAGCCGCCGCTTCGAGGATGTGTCTGCGCGCGCTTGCGTGGCGTGTGCGCTGCCTTGGTTGTGTGTGAAATTATTGTTTTTTAAAAAATTGAAAACGTTTAATTCCAGTTATTTAATTTTTTAGGCATAATTTACATGTGGGTTCCTTTTTAGTTTCTCTTCTTTTTTTCACTTTTTCTAATTTATAAATTCGGGAAGTTTGTATTATGCTTTTTATGTATTGGTTTTGTGGTTAAAAAATTATAATTGGACTACTTATTACAAATATTGTTTTTTTTAACAAATAAATCACCAAAATTTTATTTAGTCATTTAAGCTCGGTAGAAAATTCACGGTCTTAAAATAATAGATTATTGTTTTAGCGTTGCATAATATTTCAACACACACTGATATGAAAAAAAAATAATCACAAATGACACTAGAAGTTTTTACGTGGAAAACTCGTAAAAAAAAATCACGGGTACTGACTCAGTTGTAAATATTCACTGTTGATTGAAGATTACAGAGATCTCCTATCCCACAGGCGGGAAATGACTACTAGATCTTTCAAGTTACAATGTCGATTGATAACGTTTGTTTGATGATGATTGACGACGATTGGTAGTGATTGACAGCGATCAATAGTAGTCGACAATGGTCGGTGATGGTTAATAATGACAATAGTGCGCTCGACGAAGGTTAATGGTTGTCAACGGCGGTCGACAGTGATCAACGACGATCAGTGGGTGTCAACGATGGTCAATGGTGGTCAACGATAGTCGACGGCGATCGGCGATGGTTGATGGCGGTTTGTCACGGATTAACTTTCCCCAAGTCACTCATGCAGCTTTAGCGCTATCCTTTAACACTAAATCAACCTAATTCTCACAACACTTGAGCTTGAGAGCGTTAATCACTCTTAAGAAGAATAGTAGAGAGAAAGGAACACTTCACACTTGAATACTTAGAAGCTTTGAATGAAAGCTTGGGTGATTACAAATGAGGGGAGGGGCTCCTATTTATAGCCCCCTCCAAGCCCAATGAAACATTCTAGAATAAATTATATTATTCTAGTTTCTAGAGAGTTCTACGCTTCTCTCTTGTGTACATACATAACCCTGAAACTTTATAGGCTACTCTTGATTTTTCCTTAGAGCTTTCCCTTTTAGCATTCTTCGGAATATGATGGAATCTTCTAGAGCCCCTTAGATGCTTTTCTATTTTTTGGCACTCTCTAGAACTTTCCATTCCATGAGGGTCTTGCCACTTTCTAGAATATGGCGGAGCGTAACACTCTCCTCTACTTAAACCTGCAATGCCCTCATTGCAGCTTCCCCTGCACCTTCAAAACTACCTCCTTGATTTGCCCCCAGACTTGACAAACTTTGGTTTCTCTTTGTAGTTATAGGAGAGTGGTGTCATGCAGCATGTCTTCCTAGTTGGTGGCCTATCCCTTGCCTTCAACCTTGTTGAACCATCTTTCTTCTTTCTTGGTTGTGGTTCATTAGGAACCTCCATCACTTTCCTTTAGCATCCCAACTCCTTGGGTCTTTTTTTTCCTTCATTTGGTATCATGAAGGATAGCTAAATTGTCCCCATTGTCCTGGTCAATGACATCCTTGAGTCGGATTGTCGATAGTGTTTTGCATCCTTGCTTGCTTAACCTTATTATCGATACTGAGCAAGTTTGATTCTCTTTCGTGATGCATAAGCAATTGACAATGCTCTTGATTGCTCTGAGAAGTTCATACATAGGACAACTTTGTAATCATCTAAAGGAATGACAAAGAAGTCTAGTGTAGCCGACCATGCCCTAATGTTGGCCTTAACTCCCTTAACCACTCCGTCGATTGACATCTCTGCTAGTTGACGACTTTAATGGAGCCCCCTCCTTTATTCATTTGCAACCCCAACTTCTTTGCTTCCTCATTGAAGATGAAGTTGTGAGAAGCACCTATATTTACCATTGCCTTGATGGTCTTCTTTCTTATTGTCATCTCCACAAAGAGTAACCCCTTCCTTCGGGGTATTGTTGGAGTTTGCATCCCGTTCAACAGTTGAAGAGATCCTACATATGCCTCCATGTCATTTTCCCTGTAACGTTCTTCTTCCTCCTTATGGCTTGTAAGGGGAGAGCTGAGTCTTTTCTTATGAGGGCAATCTCTTGCTCAATGAGGTCATTCGCAAAGAAAGTTGTGGTTTTGATATGGCTTGTTGTTAGTCTTCCCATTGTCCCTTACCTTTGTTGGTGTTGATTCATGATGTTTCAGCTCCTTGTGTTTGTTCTTGTCATCCCCACCTTTGACATCATAACTCTTTATATCTTCATGCTTTTTAGACTCCTTTGAATGATCAATCAAGCTTTCAGCAGCAGCAATGGAAGTGGCAAGATCTTGCACTCCTCGCCTCGTAAGCTCCATTTTTGCATAATGTTGGAGTTCATTCATGAAGTTGAAGATAACATCATTGTCTGACATATTTGAGATTTCAAGAACAAAGCTAGCAAACTCCCTAATGTATTCTCGAATCAAACCCACTTGCTTAAGCCTTCATAGTCAGGCTCGAGCCTCATCCTCGGCATTCTTGGGATAAAATTGTTTGTTTGGCTCTCTCTTGAAGTCATTGAAAGTGGACATGGAGCAAAAACCTTTCTATATATCTCCTTTTCTTCTTCTCCACCAAAGCATAGTGATATCCAAGAGATAAATAGAGGTAAACTATATTTTTGCATCTTCATCGACAATCCCCATCGCTCTAAAGCATTGCTCTAGTTCCCATGAGAAGTTGTCTACTTCCTTGGCGTTGTGAACCCCTCCAAAACTCATAGGTTTTGGGAATTCAATCATCTTGGCTTCAAAAGTGAGATGCCTTGTGGATACCGCTAGTGCCCTCTTGCACAGCAAGATGTCTCCATGCATCTCCTCCAAGCTAGCACGCACGCACTCTTCTCCTCCTCTTAGGCTCTTTGCACCCCCTGTAGCTTCCCCAATGAATGCTCTTGCAACTTAGCCATATGACACATTTAAGTTCTCCTCGAGTTGGAGCATCACACCTCTGATCGTTGAATGGATGGTGATGTCCTCCTCCTCGATTCCATCAACCCTTTGACCAAGTTCCTTTACTTAGCCCCCCATGTCATTAATTGCCTCATCCATCCTAGCAAGGCGCGAATCAAAGCCATGCATGATCTCCTTGGACCTCCCATGTGGCTTCGGTGAAACAGGTTCTCTTTGCTTATGGCGACCTCACCCTTAAGATGACTGCACATTAGTGGCTTTCGACTCCATCGCGTGCTCTTTGATGCTTTTTGTCATTCCTTCGAACCGAGGCTCTGATACCAACTATTACAGACTAACTTTCTCCAAGTCAGCCGTGCGACTTTAGCTCTCTTCTTTAGCACTAAATCAGTCTAATCCTTACAATGTTTGGACTTATGAGCACCAAACACTCTTAAGAAGAAGAGTAGAGAGAAATGAATAGCTCACACTCGAATACTTGGAAGCTTTGATTGAATGCTTGAGTGATTACAAATGAGGGGAGGGGCTCCTATTTATAGCCCCCTCCAAGCCTAATGGAACATTATAGAATACACTAGATTATTCTAGTTTTTAGAGAGTTCTACACTTTTATCTTATGTACATACATAACCCTAAAACTTTCTAGAGTCCCTTGGAGCTTTCCCTTCTAACATTCTCCAGAATATGGTAGAATCTTCTAGAGTCCCTTGGATACTTCTCTATTTTATGGCACTCTCTATAACTTTACATCCCATGAGGGTCTTGCCACTTTCTAGAATATGGAGGAATGTGACAGGCCGACGACGATCGACAATGGCAGGGAAGGTGCTGGACTTCAACTCCTTCTCAAAGTCTTAAGTTCTCTCCCAATGCTCCAGTTTTCCCTCCTCATGTGAGGTGTGGGGGTCTATTTATAGTGTTATGAATGCAATTAATGTAAAAATACAAACCATTTTGATCAGACTATCGTCTAGAGAGCTTCCTTCGTTCAAACGATGTTTGATGGACATTTGAGTGCTTAACAATGTCAAAATTTAACAAACTTGGGCTAGTTGGATTCGTCTTGTTGAAAAGCTCAATTTGACAATGAACTTGCTAGATTCGACATCCTTTAGACTTTCCAAATGTTTACAAAAATCTTCCAATTGTAGCTTGATGACTTGATATGGGCTTGATTTTGCTCGGATTAGACCAGTTTTTATATTATTAAGCCTATCTCATCAAGCCAATGAGTTTGACCATACGTTTGTTGAAATCAGAGATCTGGATAACTCTTAATTGAAGTTGAATATTTTTTATTCAAAAAAGTGTCTCGAGATTCGTGTCAATGCATAGAGATTCGTGTCGGAGGATGAAAGTTTGTTGGTAGAGTATCATCCATAAATATTCATAATTATTTTTAATTTTTCTTATAATTATTGTATTTGCTTGAGTTTTGCCTTCTTGATATTTAATATTTCTTTTTAAGTTTAGTGAATATTTAATCCATGTGTGGCTATGGGAATGAATGAATCTCACTAAATGACAAACTTATCTTGTATTTATGATTTCTTTCATGTTTTTTATTCCTTACTTTTCAAATATTTGACAATTTCTTTTTGGTTTTATTGTTTTTCTCTAACATCCACTAACGAGTTTCTTTTCGAATTCAGTTCTTTATCAAATCTCCTTTAAAGGAGTCCATTGAACCACTTGATATTGTTCTTCATAGCGACGCTCGAGCGGTTGAGCGAGTAGAATTCCATCAATATGCCAGTTGTTCTCGATCATTTATAAGCACTGTCATCCAAATGAGTACACTTAAAACTTTCTAATAATCATTTGTAGGTTACAGAGAAGTTGATATTGGCTAAGCAGTTTAAATTGGAAAAATAAAAATAATAAAAATATATATAATTTAAGAAAAATTTACATACATATCATACAATTTCAATGTATTTACATATGTAACAGCTAAACTTTGATTTTTTTACACTTGTACAACTTCACCACACTTAAAAAGGTGTAATTTATTTATTTTTAAGTTCATAATAAAATTATTTTTATATGATATGAGTCATTTAGATGTAATAAATATAAAAATTAAAATTAAGACATTAGATATGCTAACAGACAGGGATTTTGTGGTATGAATGTAATTACCCCATTATTTAATTAGGGGCAAAAATAGAACTGGAATTTGAATCATCAATGCAAATATGTTATATGCTAAGTATATAGGGTGTTATCTGAATTTCTTTAACAAATGGAAAAAGAAGAGGATATAAGGAGTTCAAGAATTCAAATGTATTTACATATCTAACCCCTAAAGTTTGATTTTTACACTTCTACCACTTTATATATACTTAAAAAGTAACATTTAACTTTTTTAAAAATTCATAATAGTGGGTTTTCTTATACGATATGCATTGTTTGGGTGTTCTAAATGTAAAAAATCAAAATTTAGGTGTTGGATGTAGATAGATGTAATTACACATTAATTTAATTTGGTGAAAAAGCAAAACAGAATTTTGAATCGCCAATACAAATGTGCTATAAGCTAAATATATAAAAGTTTATCTGATTTTTTTTCTTACAGATGGAAGAACATAGGGGGATTCGAACTTGTGACCTAAGGGGACTTACGACCTTCTGAGAGGTTGCTCTACCAATAGAACACAAAACGTGCAAGTTGAACAGATGAGAGAGCACCATGAAAGCCTAAGTGTCATTTCTTGAAGAAGGGCTCTCTTATGTGAAGCAGTAATAACAGGGTTTGCTTCTACATTTTCAAGCACATATGTGATTATAGCTGCAGCATGACCCGGATGCTCCTCAGCTGCTCTCTTCTGCACGAATGCTTGATATAAATAAAATATAAAATAATTATTATATCTTATGGTAAAGTCATAATACTCATAATACACTTAGGGTCTGTTTGGGGCAGCTGCAGCTTATCATGATAATCTGTTGATCAACAGTTTATCTGGTCTGCGAGTTTCGAAAATAACTGATTCTAGATAAATAATAATTATGTCCTTGTTTTGAATAAGTTGTTTAACTGTTTGGTTTATGCATTTGGAAAACAACAGATTTGCAGTTTTTTATGAAGAAAATAACCATTCTGGCACGCAGTTTTATGTTGTTTGCAACAAAACTACAATGTCTACGCATAAGATATCTCATAATCAATAAAACTCTTTCATAACAATACAAAAAATGATATACACCTCAATTAATAGTGAGTATCAAGAAATCTAAAAAAAGAAGAAGTAATATGTTAACATTACAAGCAAAAGAATGACAATATTCATTTTAAAATGTAAAAGCATGTGACAAGGAACGTTGCCCGGTTGAGACACCGTAGAACCCCGAGCAACATTATCCAGTTGGGATACCTTCGAACCTTAAGATAATGTAGAATCAGAGGGACTGTCTGCCCACCTGAAAAACTTACAGTCATCCGACCTGTCTGCACACTACGGGCACCTGTAGCATTGTCGCCCATAACTATGTTGTTGGCGTTACTTAAGTAAAAATGATGACAGTCTGCAACGACATAGCACTCGCCCGGAGTGCCCCAAAATCCTAGAGCTCATCTTATTACAATTATTCAAGAGAGAATATGTCATCCATAAAATTAGATTAAATAAAAAAAAGGTTGAAATTGAAAATAAGAAACAATATTGCATAAATAGAAAAAAAATAGGTTAAAAGATAAATAGCAGGCTGGAGTACGAAAAAACATAAAACTCAAATATATAATAATAAAAAAGCAATCATAAAAAATTTTCAAATCAAAAAATATACGGAACAAAAACGTACTAGACATAAAATTAAAAAAATAGCATGTGTGAGGCCTCAAAGAAGTAACTAACCAACCAACAAGTCTGTCACAACATGCAAACAATTGACCTTGTAAGAAAATGAGTTGTTGGTTGTTTTTAATCCACGTGAGACCAATGTCCAGTGTCACATGTGCATATCACCAAAAAATGTCATCCATTATATCCTTATATATCGATGCACTGCTGAGAATAAATGAACTCAGTTGTTTTTATTAGGATTTCACATGCAACACCGAGTAACCCACGACCCGTGGCACATATGCATATCAACAAAAAATTCCATCCTTGTGAGTATCAAGAAAACTCTTTCATAACAAGACAAAAAAGGATATACACCTCAATTAATAGTGAGTAACAAGAAACCTAAAAAAAGAAGAAGTAACATGTTAAAATTACAAGCAAAAGAATGACAATATTTATTTTAAAATGTAGAAGCATGTGACGAAGAACGTTGCCCGGTTGAGACACCGTAGAACCCCGAGCAACATTATCCAGTTGGGATACCTTCGAACCTTAAGATAACGTAGAATCGAAGGGATTGTCTGCCCATCTGAATAACTTACAGTCATCCGGTCCGTCTACTCACTACGGGCACCTGTAGAATTGTCGCCCATAACTATGTTGTCGACGTGACTTGAGTAACAATAATGACAGTCTGCAGCGGCATAACACTCTCCCGGAGTGCTCCAAAATCCTAGAGATCATCTGATTACAATTATTCAAAAAAGAATATGTCATCCATAAAATTAGATTAAATTTAAAAAAATGTTGTAATTGAAAATTAGAAATAATATTGCATAAATAGACAAAAATCAGATCAAAACATAAATAACATGCTGGAGTACGAAAAAAAACATAAAAACTTAAATATATAATAATAAAAAAGCAATCATCGAAAATTTTCAAATAAAAAAATATACATAACAAAAACATACTAGACATAAAATGAATAAAATAACACGTGTGAGGCCTCAAAGAAGTAACTAACCAACCAACGAGTCTGTAACAACATGCAGACAGTTGACCTTGTAAGAAAATGAGTTATTGGTTGCTTTTAACCCATGTGGGACCAGTTTGTAGTGTCATATGTGCATATCACCAAAAAAGGTCATCCAGTAGATCTTTATATATCGATGCACTGCTGAGAATAAAGGACCCCAGTTGCTTTTATTAGGATTTCACACGAAACACGAGCTATTAACCCACGGCCCGTGGCACATATGCATATCAACAAAAAATGTCATCCTTGTGGATCCTCATAAGCTGAAACATCCAAAAAAAGAGAGGATCTCAGTTATATTTATTAGAATTTCACATGCACCACTAAAACAACGATGAACTGGCCATCCAGAAGAACTCATAATGTCATATGTTTCATCATTTACCAAACAAACCCATAATATATATATATATATATATATATATATA
>NEWO01000253.1:352283-372158 GCA_003013225.1 Phalaenopsis aphrodite | reverse complement strand
TTGAAAGTTACAATGGAACTAATGAAGTGAGATGGGTACATAAAGTATACAAAATAAAGAAGATTGGGTCAATCAGCCGTCGCATATAGAATTTGTGATATGCTCTCTCAAAACAGCCATCTCTGTTGCACCTTCGCCATCCTAGGTGTCAAATTCATGTGACTCCATAACATCCTCTGGAATAGACTGTCCAACCTGGAATTCGAATGTTTTGGGCGGGATATGCAGGTCGTCAGTGTCAGCCATATAAAATTCTGTATCAAACAGAGAGGGATGTTGCTTAATAAAATTGTGGAACACCATCATTGCCACCATAATATGTATCTGTTTAATAAATGAGTATGTTGGCATATCACGTAGGATAACCCATTTTTTCTTTCAAAACCCAAATGTTCTTTCGATCACCCCGCATAGGGGAGGGTGACGTTTGTTGAACATTTCTTTTCTACCACGGACAAGGCCACTTGATCTCTCAAAATCAGGGATGCGGAATTTGGTGTCTAGAAATGATTTTAAATACTCTCTCTGTAAGGAATATCTGACATTCGCCAAATAATATTTGCCTATCACTAAAAACATTATTATTGATTGTTGATAACAAAAACTAATAGGCTAAAAAAAGTAAGCCAATCTAAAGGCGGGTGCGGGAAGCATTGTTGCTATTTTTTGTTGCACAGGCAAAAAGACGATTGTCATTGACACTCTCCTCTAATCTGGTCATCACAAATGTGAAGCACATGTTGGTCATATATGACCATCGCATTTTGGTTAGGTGAACCGCACCGACCAATGTAGATCACCTTTTCATGGCTTCGTAGTCGGGTATCCACGTGCGTACCGTCAATTGACTCAATGCAGCTCTGTTTAGAAGTATTAGAAATGACAATCCCAACATAATATGAACATTCTTAAGTAAACATAATGCTATATTTAACTCACCTTGAAAAATTACATGTAACACGGGTTATTAGCAATTTTTTTTTGTGTTGTACAAAATGTTGATTTTTGACTTAATTATGTTTGACGCTAAGCTAACTAGTGCTCTCAGAACTTCAAAGAAGTATCAACTTGTTGTCTCTGAGGAATGTTGGAATTGCTCAATCACTCCTCTGATTGATTCGTTGTGAGATATAATGTACAACGTAATTGCCAACACCTCCCTTATAGTCGTTATAGAAGAACCTCGTAGGTCGTGGTTGCTACATAGCTTGTGAAGGAGATCCAAGAAAATGGGTTCACTCTTGCAAAATATGTTGGTGAACCATATTAGATGTCCCGCGAGCATCCCGCCCACCCATTTATCCCCAATAAAGGATGACGTCGTGCGCTGTGTTCAAACAGTGATGGAGCGATAATATTCTAACAGCAATATAGCAATCGCTGCAGCCATTCTTTTGCGACGTTTTCGCTATCGATCTAGCCTGAATAAATGATTTGTTAGGATAACATGCTATGAATGAACTGCTCCTTAAAATAAAAGATAAAAAACCGTGCAAATATAAATAAACAAACATTTTCCACAACATGTGTTATTTTAACGACAAAAAACTTTCACATATCATTGTCTTGAAAATACTTAAAAAGCAAACATATCCACTACAATTCACAAATCCAAGAGGCGAAAATTAGTAAAGACTCATTTGTTGATCGAGAGACGTAAATATTCGACATGCAGCTTGGGCTACAACCTCTTGAATATTTGCTTGTGTGTCGGATCCTCGAGCACTTTTAACTCATTTTAAATAGAAGGTTGGATTAGCCGTAATTCCTAAAATTCCATCCAAAACCATCATGAAATCATCGACAGTGGTGTCAGTTGTAGCATCAGGTTATAGAGCTACAGATACTTGTATCTGTCTATTTATTGAGCTCTTCACGAAAAAAATCTTTATTCTTTGTCCTTTTTCCCATCATGTGCCTCTTTGATTGACATGTGGACTCGAGCTTTCTCGGGTTTATGTTAGGCCCTTCATCATAACCCGTAACCTGATCAGGTAACAAGTCAACCGAGATGCCTGCAGACCCCTACTCACTTGGGTTGAACGCATGCTGACCCATCGCGAAAACCTCATTGAATATTACATCAAATCTATGTTCTTAGTTCGGGTCAATTCCGCGCACCTTAAATTTTTTTGCAGCTGGTACTGCCTACAACGTGAAGGGGGGTGCTGGTGGGGAAGGGTGACATATTAGACAAAATATAATTAAAAATGATAATTAATTGAAGAGTTCAAAGGGGTACAATTATTACCTTTAACTTCTCAATCCACCATTCCTCTGAATCATTCACGGTACACTTGATAGGATCTCATCCCAATTCCGTGGATCCCCGTTTCAGTTCCTTGCACAACTTCCAGTCCTTCTTTAGTTGATCCCACTTGTTTCCTGAATTTTAACCGATTGTACTCACGACTTGCCAATTATTTAAATTTTATTGAAATATTTTGCCACTCTTCTTTGTTAAAGTGAGTGGTGGGTCTATTTCCAAATTTGATCTCCTTAATACAAAAATTGCATAAAATGTTTGTCACGTCATTGTCCCACATTGTTGAGGTATCCACTTCTTTGTTCTTAGCCATAATGGGACTAATAAAAGCTATGGATGCATAAGTACACTGGTATTGATAAGAAAATAAAGCACAAATAAAACAAAAACATAACATAATAAAGAAACACATTTGAAACATAAGACACAAGCCACCATAAACACAATGCACCCAATCAAAAGGTATGCAGAACACACCTAATCCACCATAAACAACACTTGCAGGCACTAATGTCATGGGCACACCTCACCTAAACCACCAACCCTCACCTAAACCACCAACCCACACACCTAAAGTCACCACAAGCACACCCAAGCCACCATAAAACCACTCACATGCACCACAATCACCTGCACACCTCACCTCAACCACCAACCCACACACCCAAGCCACTTAAACGCCAATCTCATGCACCACTGTCACAAGCACACCTCACCAAAACCGCCAACCCACACACCCAAAACCACCACAAGCATACTCAAGCCACCATAAAACACCACTCACATGTACCACTGTCATGTGCACACATCATCTAAACCAACAACCCACACACCCACAACCACCTAAAAAACACACAAGCCACCATGAACACCACTCACGGGCACCACTGTCATGTACACACCTCACCTAAAACACCAACCCACACACTGAAAACCACCACAAGCACACCCCAACCACCATAAACACCACTCACAATGTTGCGGAAATGATTGGACATAACAATCTTCTGATGCATATAACAATCAAGAGCAATGCAAAAAAAAAAAAAAAACGTCATTAACAACGAAGACACTCAGGAGGTGAAACTTGAGCAAGGTAATCAAAATTTTAAGATTTTCAAGGAGCATACAAGCAAGACATCCATGTTGGATGATCTTGGTTTTTTATGAGAATTGTCAAAAGGTTTTGCAAGAAAAGTGAGATAAACATTTACAACATAGCAAGCTGACTGTTGAATTGAAACCAATAGCTCCTACGAATAAAGTTACTTCACAAAGTTTTCCTCACAGGCATGAGCTTTAATTGTTAAGCATGCAAGTGCATAGGGATTATATGGGGCGCATGTGAACTTTCCAAAGCCTCGCACACGCATGTGAACACATGAAAACTATTAGCATTTAATCGATCAAATATATAAAGCCTCTGTCACCAAAAGCTACCGCAAGCACACCCAAGCCACCATAAACAACACTCACAAGCACCGCTGTTATGCGCGCACCTCACCTAAGCCACCAACCCACACAACCAAAGCCGTCGCAAAGCACACCCAAGCCAATACACCCAGGCCACCACACGCAAGTCAGTCGAAGCCAACACACCCATGCCACTGCATGCAGGCTAGTCGAAACAAAAGCCAGTCAAAATTAACCAGAAAAAATCCTCCATTCTCATTCCTCCAAAATGACCAAACTATGCCAATCACAAAAAAGAATGGCAATCGCAGAAATGAATGAAAACCAAAAAAAAATTCTTCATCATAATTTCTAAAAAATTCTCAATTCTCATTTCTCCAAAATGCCACATATATACCAATCACGAAACTTACCAAACTCAGAACTAATGAAAATTTAAAAAACAAATGCCATTCTCATAAATTTTAGCAACCACGAATGTCAAAAAACAATCTTAAGAAAATGAAAACTATCTCATATGAACATCTTTATTTCTCCAAAATGGAAATTTCAGACTTGCATTTGAACATAAAAATATGAAAACCATCTCAAACGATGCTTCATAGGACCCTCAAACGAATTCAAAGCATGCACAACATCTTACTTCGCAGAAAAACACTTCATCGTAAATCATAAGAGATATTCACAAGCACTACTCCAAAGACCTTAAACTCAATGCTCCAATGTAATGGATTACAACAAAATAAAATTGCCAAATACTTATAGAGCACAACAATGTTGGATCAAGATGGTCGAAACCTAGGGCACGAGATGCAGGGGAGAGGGAGAGTGCGGGGGATATGTAAGTAAAAAATAGATCGAGACACTAGCTATCGGGAATGAAACCCGTGGGGCACTTCTATGTATTAAAGGAAAATTGTGTTTGTCCAAACACACTGCAAACACAAGAAATAAAAGCCCCCTTGGGTTTTGAAAAAGTAGAAGCTATGGATAAGCCACCCTCAGTTTAGGCGCACTTGTGCGCAATATAAGATATATTTGCCCAAGGAAGACTAATATCATGGCGGAAAGCCAAGGACGATGATACAAGTGGCTGAAGGGGAGGAAACTGTTCTCTTCGCTCCCTCTCTTCCCCTGCGTGCTCTGGTCGTTTCCCTTCTTCGATCTACAGATCTTACGTCCTCTCTCTCTCTCCTTTTGCTCTCAAGTGGTCACGACGTTAAGAAGCTCACTCACGAGCAATTGGAAATGCCCTCCCAGAAGCAAGCCACCCTGTCTTCTTCCTCGCCCTCTGCCGGCTCTGAAAACTCTTCGCCGGTTGCATCCGCCGCCGCCGACCCTCCCGACGAGAATCCCAACTCAGCCGCTGGTGACGAGGCCAATTCGCCTTCCCATTCGACTCCTCCCCAAGAACAAGACGGTGCTGCCCCAGCTCCTTTCTGGCTTATTCTCTAATGTTTAACCTGTTTTTCTTTGCTCTCGATCTCATCCTTCGATGCTGTGTTCGCGAGCGTAAGTACAGATTCGGACGGTGAAGGTGGCAGCAGCAGCACTTCCTCGCAGAGCTCCGACGAGCAGGATGAGTATGTCCCTTCTCTCTACCCTTGTCTTTTTCGTTTTACTATCCAAATTATTATCGAATGCTTTCGTGGTCTGATTTTGTGTATATATTAGCACGGCGCAGATTTAGCTTCTTTGTTTGGGTCTGAGATTGACTTTAATATTGATGTCTTCTCATGGTTTCCTGTTTACGCTTTGACTTAATTTGTAGTAATTTGGTATTTGGATAGTATAGGTAGCCATGAGCGGTGGCAAAGTGAGATTTGTGCTTATAGTGAATGAGACTAAAACTCCCAGCTTCCGAAACTGGAACGAGGCTTGCCAGTTTACTGCTGTTTTTGGAAGCGCCTTGAGTCTTTTTGTCTCTCCTGAATTCTCGCCAGATCATGTAATCGTGGAATAGATTCTTTCATGGATCCAATATGTTGTTCGAGGTGAATGTTGATGCTTGATGCCTTCTAGTTTTTTTCTGTTTATTAGAACTATTATGTTGCTATATTAATATTTTCACATATGCTAATTATTTATTATAATCTATATTATTTGTGTAATATATTCTCATTATGGACGATATATTGTATTTGCCATATTGTTCACTTTTCTTGCTTTTATATAGGCATCCTTCTACTAGCATCAGGAAGAATAAGCAAATATGTAGATTTTTATGATTTATGTTATCTTGTTTATATTTTATTTGTATTAATCTTGGATTTGGTCAGTGGAGGTGGGCATGAACAATTGCACAGGCAATTTTTTCTTTCAAGTGAAGTGGATTAAAGCAAACTCATTGAATTTAAATTTGTCTATGGGTGCCATTTGGACCTTGCTGAAAAGATTGGCCACAAAAATGAGAGAGATAAAGAAAAATAGTCGGGAGAGAAGCTTAGTGTTTTCTTATTTAAAATAAAAAAGAGAATTCCAGACAGTAGGTGGCGTCATTTGATTTGCCTTTGGCCCTTATTTATAGGTGGAGGTTGAGGCATAGCTTTATAGGAATGTCACACAAAAGAAAAATTCATAGATTATATAGTATAACCAAACGAATGTTTTGGCACAAAATAAAGATGTGTTTTCCATGACTCTTAACTACATCGAGCATGCATCAAAACTTTACAAATGTGGGGTGAGCTTGTTCGAGGTCGCTAGCCTACTTTTTATAGGTGTCAAATAATGACAAGTTGTAGTGCAATGAGTATTAGATGAGTTCGCACAATTCCTTAGCACACATTTCCCTTTGAGGTTGAGTTGGTTGGCGAGTGATCTCGATGACTTCTTGCTGCTTCAATTATGGTTGCTACTTCTTTAGTCTCGAGACCAAAGAGCCCATATCTCTAGGCAAGTCAATTTTAACAAGTGCATTTTGTGCTCCTCGTAGTCCTACAGTTTGACTCAAACTCGACTTGAGTGGTTTTAGTTGTACATTTAGTTATCTAAATTTCTTATTTTTTGAGTTATTTTTCAAGAAATAAGAGATTTTTTGAATGCCATTATGGTTAGTGGCAACATCATTCAAGGCTATTTTGAGTTGACTTGACTTCTATGTACACATCATAATCTTAATTGTTCATAAATATTGATCAAATCCTTTCATTTTTAAATTTTCATTTATATCTTTCTCGTTTGAGCTTCATCTCTACTAATCGTCTGCCTAAGATGGTGAAAATCGATTAACAATTAGTATCGAGCATCTTCAAAAGAGTGCCTTAATCTGTTTTATAATGAAGAAATGAAGGAGAGTGTAGGCTAGAGATAAGGTGGCTCGTATGGAAGTGAATTTGAATTGATCCCTCCTGGGCGATGAAGTTGGAACGTAGTGAACCAAGCATGATATTATTCTTGATGGGGTTATTGTCAACTAGGGGTCACTGGCTGAGGTGATTAGTTTAGGCTACTATACTTACCACTTGTGTTTGTTGAAACGAAATCGAAGGAGGGCTGACTTCATGTAGTCATTGAATGTGAGCAAAGCGAATTACTACCCTCATTATCAAGTTCGAGAATGTGTTATTGTGATTTAGTCTTAGATTTTTGACGGGTCTTCACTATAATCTAGTCATGAGGTGAAGTGGGATTTAGTTGTGGAAGGTTTTTCTCTTGAGAGCCCTACGTGGGTGGACACACTACAGGCTGAGAGTTTCACCTTCTCCTCGTACTTTTATTAAGTGGCCCATCAGTCTTAATCTTCACGACATTGTGCTTGCTAACAATGTTGAAAGTATTTTGGTCCTTGACTAGGAGATTGACATTGTTAACTTGTCGCCATTGGATCCTAATGCGAAGAGGTCTTGCAATGCTGTTGGAGAATCTGCCGAAGTCACTGGTGAGGGCACGAAGGAAAAATGAGGGAACTACTAACATTTGTATGTAAGCTCAAGGACACACGACTTGGCTCCTATTTTACGTAGCGGGTATGCCTCCACAATCTCACACTTGTACTATTATTTTGTAGAAGCTCATGGCTATTAGGGATTTTGGGAAAGAGTCGGGTGACACTCTTGAAGAGTAAGCTTGATTTGCTTGAGTATCAATTTTCTTTGATGTCCTAGAAGGTTGACAGCGAGCTTCGTTGGGGCATCCAAGAGCGGAGGGCTGAAGTTGTTGCCATGTGTAGGTATATGTGGTCATCTCGATCCAACTATTTTCTATTTTGGGGAAGTTTGTTTTTTAGACGTTGAATCATTTTAGCTCTATTCCTCATGAAATTAACCCCAATCAGGTTTTTGGCTTTTATTTTTTTCTTTCTTGGAGGCTCCTTTTTTGAGAAGTTAGAGAAGGTTGAAAACAATACTCTCAAAGGACTCTTTAGCATTTAATTTATCTTTTTTCTTTTCATTGATATTCTCTGCAATGCTGTATGAAACATATTTGCCATGCCATGCACTTATGAGATGATGAAATATATTAGTACTTTTTCTTTTGATTATAATGAGTTTTGGATGGATCATACTTTGTTGTCATCAGCGTATTTTTCATGCGGTAGTCACTTTTATGTAGATTTAAGTTGTAATCGACTGTGTAAAGTTGTCTTGTTATCATCTTTGTAAGCTTACTCTGTAATCGGTTGTTAAGCTACTGTGTAAGTTGCCTTGTTATCATCTTTGTAAGCTTACTTTGTAATCGGTTGTAAGGCTTACCTTGTAATTGCCTTTGTAAGCGTACTTTGTAATTGCCTGTGTAAGCTTTCTTTATAGTTGTCTTAATGGTTGCCTTTTTAAGCTTGCCTTGTAATATTGTTTCTTAAGATTTACTTTACAATCACCTCTGTGGAAATTTACTTTGTAATCGTATGTATAAGGTTACCTTGTAATTACCTTAATCTGCTTTTATTTCTTAACTGCTTTTATGTCTCTAATCTTGTGGGAGCCTTAGCATGCCTTGTAGTTGCTTTTATATTTACGTGCATATGCATTTGAGGTGCAAGGGGTCTCCAACCCATCCATTCTCTTGTCACCTACTTGTGAATTTTTTAAAGATAGTTTTTTGAACTCATTGCAACAAGTTCACAACTACATTTCACATGAAAGATGTGCATTTTGCATTAAAATAAAAACAAGATGGTACAAAAGAGAGCTATAAAAGCTTACACAAAAGGTGCAGTGTGGTTGGCGTCATCCTCCACCATACTAAAAAAAAAGGGGTCACAAGTGCGAGCATTCCAAACAAAATGTCTATCCAAGGCAAGTCAAACACAAAAATGGACTATTTTGTTACATTATCTGGTAATCAAAAACAAAAAGGACCTGTCTAAACTGAGGTAAAAAAGTAGTATCCACATCATCATGAAAGTGTTGCCGCCACGCTTTAGCTGTCATGCTATTTCGAAGATGGTTCATAATGTTCTTATTGTCGCCTTCAATCACTATGTCTTTAGACTCTGTCATCCATGATTGCAAAAGAGAGCCTAGAAAAGTGATCGTATCAAGCTCAACCCTCGAGCTATCCCAATGTAGAAAGCTATGCGCCGCTGCTACAAAAACTTGACCGATTTCACCACGGTTACATGTGAGGTCAAGTTACAAAACATATTTTATGATGATAAACATTGCTTTTAGCCAGATCAATTATGTTTTTATGTCTATTTCTCTTCTGTGGTGAAGTTAATGACGCCTTCAAGTTTTTCGATATTACTCTTCCTCAAGTGATGATGAATTATATTTCCAACATGGTTTCTTTAGTGGCTACATGCTTTAGTGGGTGGTGAGGTGGAGTATAAATCTCTTGCACTACATGTTCTTAGTGAAGGCCTTCAAGGCAACTATGCGACGATGACCAACTTGGAGAACAAAGTTAAGGGCTACAATAGCTAATTCTTTTCTTTCGGCAAAGTTGCTCATTGCTTGGCATATTGGAACTTAGACGGAGCAAGCTTGGTTTGGAAATAATGCTGGCCTCCTTCTCACTGTAAAAAAAAAAATGCCGAGCTCTTGGTGATGTGAGAGAAGGGGTTTAATGCGAAGCATTAGACCTTAATTGCCATGGAAAATAGTTTTTTTAAAATCACGTTGTCAAATTCAACTTATATCTTCATCTTCATGGCACTTTTTGTTTCATTTGAAAGGTAGAAAGAACTTGGTTTTACTTTGCATTCATAATGAGCCATCTTCTTTGGAAGTTGTAGAAAATCTAGGGTGCTTCCATTGACAAAGAGGCCTATAGGAGCAAGTGGCCTAAGAAGAATGGGAAGGGGAAGATGGATAAGTCAACAATATTTTTTGAGGAACTTTCCAACTTTGTTGTTGGGATGATTCATTTTGACTCTACTATTTCTCCATCATTAGTCGCTTAGGGGCTAACCAAGTTGCTTCTCCTTCTTTGCCAACTTCACCTCCTTGTTTTCTTATGACAAACTCTACCAACTTTTTCATCAGTTCTTTCAACTTCTGTTTTGAGTTTTGTCATGCTTTTTCTTCCCTTTATAAGGTAAGTGATTACAAGAGGGCAATCTTCTTGGGCCACTCAAGGAAATCTAGCCTTGTAGTGGCATTGTAGGAGATCATAATCACAATGGAGATAATTATCGATGAGTAGGTCTTTAGGGAGAGTAATGAGTATGCGCGGGGTACGAAGATGTTGATCACCAATCCAAAGTAGGAGGCAAGAAAATCTTTAGGCATCTCTTAATAGGATCTGTCCCTTCATTCAAGGAATATGAGAGTGGGAGAGATTTGGTGGGGGGGGGGGAGTGCACTTTTAGGGAACTCAACACTCTTCTTGTCCAGGAGCTCCACCTAGATTGTATGAAGGTAGATGTTGCAAGTTGGCATACCAACTTTATGATTTTGTTGCCCTTTGCATTGTCTACCAACGTCGAGAATGGGAGCCTCACTAAGGCTTTGGAGAGAAGTGTGAGTCATCTCACTCTTGAGGAAAAGGTGACCACTCTCGAGGAGAGTTTGAAGGAAAAAGAGGCAGCTTTTTAAAATCAAAATAATCTTCTAATATTGTTAGAGCTATCCATTTTATTGCATGGATTGATGATCATTCTTAAAAAATTGTTGAAATTGTGAATTCCATTAGTTTTAATGATGTTAAAAGGATTGATAGTTTTGATCCTGCATTTAAAGATCATGTTATCAAAATCTAATTGATGGAGAATGATAATTCTTTTTCCAGAAGAAAAATCTATCCCATATTTTGAAAGAAGACTTGAGATAATGGTTTTCGAATTGATTTGGTGTTTGCTTGTTTCAATATGAAATCTTGGGGTCCAATCGAGGATGACAAGCTCGAACTCAACCCTTTATTATTGGTACATTGGGCACAATAATTCTTAAAAAATAAATGGCATTGACATGATTGCACATGACATTAAAAATCATTTATATATTTTTTATTAAAACACTAATCACTTCAAATATAATTTTATTCTATCTAAAAAATAGATATTGCTACTAAATTATTATTTTCATGATTTGACAACTCATGAATTACAAAGAAAAGTTTTGTTATAGCTTCTTTAGCATAGTAAAATAGGAAAAAGAAGAAGATCTTGCCTGAAATTGTTGAAAGAAGCCATGGCTTAATTTTTTCATTCATTTTTTGACTTGGTGCTAGATTAAAATCTTATGACACACTTTATCTTGTTTAAATTATGTTGGTGTAAATATATGTTTGCATTGAACTTTTATTTGATGCTCAAGTCCTATATATTATAAGGTTGTGTATCATAAGTAAAGATTTTTATGCTTGATGTCCTATATCTACTATTTTTTTTTTGGCTTGAGGCTTTTGTATTATTCCCTATCTTTCATTTTAAAATTTTCCTAATTCTTTTGTTGGCCATTTTTGTATCACTTTTATTAGCTAACACTAATACTATTTTCTCGACAATAATTGAACTTTTCCTATGATGCTCTTCTTCTTGTTTTTTCTTAATTTTTGAAATCCATGATGATACGAAAAGCTTCATGATTTGCTTGTTTATTTGTATACTTCAATCACATAACTGTCATGAATTTCTAGCTACATGATTATCAGTGTATTTGCCATTGATTTTTTTTAACTTTTAGGATAAAGTAAGGAGAAAACATATTCATGTTATAGTTAACATATTCTTGATTATACGGGCACAACCTTGGTGCAATGTTTAGGTTTCATTATTGTGATTGGAAGTCATGTACGTAGAAACGTCGAAAAGATTTGTTTATTATGAATTGCCTCACTTCATTGATCAAACTATTCCAAACCTCATGGGAGCCTATCTATATGGCATATAACTTTTCAGTCTTTAACATATTATTTTAATTTGTTTTTATTTTACTACTTATGAAATAATTTCTATGACATCTCTTTTATCCTACATGAAATGGTTTAACAATTGTTTTTCTACAGGTACGTCCTTGTTAAATTAATGGATATACGAAAAGAAGTACAATGTCCTATATGTTTAGGTATGCAATTTATAGGATTCTTGTTGTATATACTATTAAAATTTATATATTGTTAACAGAACAATTGCACAACATGCTGCAATGCTCTTAGCATATAATTGTCAAAGATATGAAAATTAGTTTTATTGTATAATTACATTATCTTAATTTGTCATGAAGATTGCTATTAATATCTTGATTTTGTGAGTCTAGGGTTTGTTGAAGAAAGCTTTAGTTTTTTTTAGCTGAGGAAATGTATTGTGTTTTTCATTGAAATGTACATTATTGTCTAACTCAACGTTTGTATAATATTTTTTTTTTCTATTTTTGGTGAGTGTTATTTTCGATTAGCATATGACATACTATAGATAACACATACTATCTTTTGTTGTTCAAGTTTTGTACCATATGATTTAGGGGGCCTTGATCTTTATTTTGAGGATTTTAATAGAGTTTTAGCAAGAATTTACGCTTTTATCTAATTGGCTCACTATTTTATTAGTTTGTTGAATTATTATATTCTCTGGTCACGAACTTAACAATTAAATTAATTTTTTGAAATGTATTTTAGCAGTGCTTTTAAATTTCTGGTTAATAGATTTTTGATTAGAGTAAATAAATAAAATATTGGATATATTGAATCCAAAATCAAAAGGGTAGCGTAAAACTGAAACTTCTGATACCATCAAAGCAACCAATCACACCATTAATGAAAAACTAAAAGTTAATAATTTTGCTATTGCACTCATATTTTTGTTATTCTAGGGCAAACATAATCATGTAGAACAAACAACTAGGCAAACATAATCATGTAGAAGAAACAACTAGACTAGGAGAATAACTTACATTTAGTTTTCATGTTTGTGTACTTAAATGATAAAAGAAGGGTGAGTTTTTATGATTGCTTCATATGGTTTTAGGATATGAAATGATGATGCTTGTCAGCACTGTGTATACCCTAGCACCAATTTTTTTATAAAGAATGATGGGAAGTTATAATGTTTATGTGGTAGATTAATATTACTTGATAAATAATGAGATATAGTGCGATTTGGGCTGACTTTTAGGAGATTGATTTTGTGTGGAGCTTAAGAGAAGTTTATGGAGGGAGATGTAATGGGTGTAGGTATTTTATGGGTATTCAATGAGTATCTTAGGATCTTGGAAAATTATATGGTAGTTGTTAAGGGCTATGATGTGGAAGTTTTGGTGTGTTAAGTTGAAGAAAGGTATGCTGTTTGGATTGAGACAATTTTTTTCTAGATGGCTTAATTTGGAAAGAACAAGGAGAGAAAAGTGTTTTATCTTTGAGAGAAGCTCTGGAATAACTAGAGGAATGTGTGGAAAAAATGAGTAGAAATAAACCCAATTAAATAAAGAAATAAGAAGAATACTATCAGCACATTAGTAATAGAATAATCATCACCCCCTTATCAAGTTTCAATGATATTAAAATATGGATTTAGGATAAATTCTTCTTTAAGTTAATAAGTAAAGTGCCAAGATAGTCCTCTAACTATTTACATGAGGTTATTTTAGTCCCAAAGTCTATAAAAGTGTCAAATCAGTCCACATACTCTTTTAACATGGGCTAAAATAGTCCACAATGATCACTATTTTAGCTCTCATTAAAGAGTTGGGGACTAAATTGACATTTTTGTAAACTTTGGGACTAAAATGCACCATACAAAGAGTTAGGGGATTATTTTGATATTTTTCTCTAAGTTAATTTTTTGATAAATTTATTCTTTATGTGATTCACATGGATTGCTACTAAGTTTGAAGTCCAGAGACTCATATTGATTTGGATTTTCTCGACATAAGTTGTGTCCTCCTTGTAGTTGATTGATATTTTGGCTCAATCCCTTGTAAGGTTTTCCTCATTATGTCTATTAATGTTAAGGCGTCCATGCATGAAGGAAGGATAAAAAGGAGTTGAAAAAAAATTGGATTAGGTCTAATACACTATTAACAAGTAGTGAATATAAAAATATGCAAAAATTTACTTACCAATCTTACCAATTGAAAGTAATTGAACCACCAAATCGTCAATGCTTTTACAAGGGCAAGTGATTGTGAAGGGCTCAGAGCCTCTTAATCATCAATTTTTGATCAACAGACTTTGGCTCTGATATCACTTGATGGAGAATGAATGTAAGCAATAATGTTTATGCGATGGACTAATATTACTTGATGGATATTAAAAGGGAAAGTGAAATTTGGGCTAATTATTCAGGAGATTGATTTTGTGTGGAGATTAAGAGGGGCTTTTGGTGGGGACATGTTGGATGAATGTATTCTATGAATGGTGTAGGATATTAGAAATAGATGCAAAATCTGTTAGGGCCGATGATGTGAAAGTTTGGGTGTGTGGAGTTGAAGAATGGCAAGTTGGTTGGATTGAGACAGATTTTGGCTAGTTGGCTAAACTTGGGTTGAAGAAAGGGAGAGAAGTGCTAGAGCTTGGAGCGAAACTCTAGAACAACTAAGGGGATTGTGGGAAGAGAACGAGTAAAATAAGCCAATCAAAATAATGAAATAATAAGACATAAGTAGAATACAGGCAAAAGTAATAGAATCATCACCACATTCTCATCAAAGGAAAGGTATTACTCTTAATATTATAAAAAATAAAGATTAACAAACTGCAATTTTTCAATTCTAGCCTCCTGTCCTCGCAACTGACACCTGGACAGCCATCCGTTTGCTGTTTCGTAGTCCCATGCATTCCCGTCGCTGCTACCATCATCCCCCCTCGCTACTGACGACCCGTACAGTCATTCCCAGCTGTTTTTCTGCTGTTCTAACCATCCTGGCCTCTTTTCCCTGCAGCCTTGCTGCTTTTCCAACCACAAGGAGTTCCCCTCCGCAACCGCACCGCTATCCCTGCCTGTCTTAGCCTCCCCAGCTACTGTTTCTTCCCTTCCCATGCATAGCCGCTTCGAGAACCCGCGGTCTATCCCCTTCCCACTTGGCCAGCTTCCAGGACAGCTGTTCCACGTTATCCGCTGCATGCTTGCTGTCCAGAAACCAGGAAAACCACTGCCCTGCTGTTTTCTGCTGGACGGCCATCTCGTCCATCATCCTGGCACTTTCCAGCCCCTCGTCGATCATCACCACCACCTGAGACTCACTCTAGTTTCAGTTGGAGTCTTGAGTTTGTTTTTATTTTCCTTTTGTTGTATGTTGGTTGTAATCGCCTACTGACTTTTTAGTAATAATATTTGTTCTTAGTTGCTGTTTAGGTTAACTCTGGTATCACACCTTATTGAAATACGATAGTATTAGGGAGAATTTCACTTTCTCATTATGATACTCGTGCTTACTTTACAGGAGTATATTTACAGGAAGTATAAGGTTTGTCAAAACAATTGGATCTTTTGTATGTTTATGATTGCTCAGGAAAATAATAGAGAAATTAGTGTAAACGTTCAAATCTAAGATCTAAGAGCACCAAGTTTCTTTATATGAAATGTGGCTTGAAGATGTTGCTAATTGGTAGTAAGTGCTAAATATGCTCCAATAATAACAATGTTATTAATATAAACTAGGTTTAGTAAGTACTAGTGGATATCTTGGAAATAAATGAAGATGAAACGTTGGGGCAAGTATCAATCTATCAATGAATGGTTGGAGACGATGCTTTTTAAAGCTTTAAGGCAGATAAAAGCTAGCTATTTGTGGGGAATACCGATCTTTCAATGATATTGAATAGAAAGGCTTGCTTGAAAACTGGAATGTGGAAGGCAATTTTGATTTGCTTTTTAGTGACATAAAATTTGATAAGTGCTAAAATAATTGCGACATAAAATTTGATATGTGCTAAAATAATTGTGCCTTGGATTCTTTAAAGCTTCATGCCATTGAGTGGGACCTAAGAAAGAGAAGATCAGTATGCTTCATTATTTTTTTTGCATCAAATTTCTTTTCATGTCTTGTATTTGAGATTTTTTATTTTTTAAACCTTAAATTCAATGTGAGATGTCCATGCTTTTAGCAATAATTTTAAGTTATTTTAAATCCTATAGGAACGCATATTAGATTATTTGTGTTTTAAAATTACTAATAATTTGTGAGTTTCATGCATTGTTATGTCATATTTTGTTAAACTAAGGACTTTTCTTTTATAATGATTATTTGTTTAGGTTTTAAAATCTCTTTTTGGGGATAGGGAATCTAATATTGCTTGTTAAGAGATTTCCTTTTTTATGTAGTGATTGACTTTCTAATTTTATACTTCCATTATTTAGTTTTTCTTCATATGAATAGATTTTCTTGCAACATAATACAAGGCTACAAATATTGACCGTTGTACTAATCTTATGTATTGTTTAAACTATAATGTGTTATCTTTAATAATGCCTTGTGAATTTTATATTGGTAATATTTTGGTTAAGTTGGGGACTTGTGTTATTCTTTGAAGAAATTTTGGCCTTTGAAAGTTTAGTGTTCATTACTCCATATTATGTACAGTTGTAGCTCTACGAAGTCCTAGATTATAAGCCAAACAAATTCACATCACCTTTGTGTTCTAATTGTAGAGTATCAGTGCCGTGGGCATCCAGGCGCCATAGGTGCGACAATTGCCACGCTCTCGTCCTAGACAGGTTAAGTACAGGCAGGACCGATTGGTCATTCCATGCAGAAATTTACCGCCCATGGGGAGTGAGGTCTACTTCTCAGTTACCCTAGGTCCATATATATTATTTTCGCTGCATCTTAGGGGAGTTTCTCGTGAATTTTATGTTGGGAAATCCATTAGCGTCTCAGTCATTCCCTTCTAGTGCTATATCTAAGGGTTGAGTGGTGATCCGATTGTATCATGACCTCGAGGTGCAAATTGTCCTCCACTACCCTTCCTTCGCCTCCCTCCCTTAATTGTCGCTGCCGCCTTCCCTTCGTCACCATCTGGAACAATTCTCCCTGTAGTTCGCCTCCTAACATCTAGACGCCTACTATGGTTGCCACCCTGCTTAGCCCTCCCAAAGCTTTCCTCCACCTTATCCTAGCCTTCTATCGTCTAGCCACAACTACCCTACCACCCTCTAACTGTTCTAACGCAGCTATCCTCCTGACCTTCAACCATCCAACTGCAACCAACATATCACCCTTCAACCATCCTGACACAACCATCCTCCTAGCCTTCTGCTGTCCAGCCGCAACAAACCTATCATCCTCCGGCCATTTTGATGCAATCATCCTCTCAGCCTTCTGTTGTCCAGCTGCAACCACCTTCCCACACTCCAGCCATCCGATCACAACCATCCTACCAATCTTCTACCAACCAACCGCAACCACCATACCACCCACCGATTTAAGGCGCTCATCCAACCTCCCATGGAAAGTCATCTCTACCTTCCTGCTAGCCTCTCCCTCCATACCAATACAACCCTTCCAACCTCCTAACGCCCATTGATCCAACCCTAGTGGGAGTTAGTGTGTTATGTTATTACTTTTTAATATTTCTGTTGTGTTGTTGTAACATATTTTTTGAATTGAGCAATAATATTTGATTTTCCCATTATTCTTGGTTAACTTTGGTATCATAGCTATAGGTGACCTTAGACTAGCTAAGATTATAGGTAACTTTAGGTATTGGTTTAGTTACGAGATTATAATATTTTCGCGATGCCACGATGCTGTGAAGCACACGAAAACCACACAAGTATATGTATCACTCAAATAATATATAAATTTGAGTTTGTGTATTGATCCCACAGGGAATTAGTTAATTTTCACAAAAGGTGAATGCTCTAGTTTACTTGTCCTATGTTTAGTTTGAAGTTTCCCAATTTTGTGAATTTTTAAGAGTGATTAAACCCAATCTTTGCAAAGAGTTGAATCTAACGAACTGAACCTAGGGTTTTTATTAAGTGAAGCAATCTAGCTCTATCCATGTGATTAAAATGTTGTTGACATCTAGGAACAATAATACTTCTTAGCCTCTTTCGAGGTTATAAGAAGCATGGGGGTTTCATATTACAGTTTAGTTTCCTAAAATATGCAATAACCCTCGTGTTTCTGTATTTCCATACGCGAGTGCACTACTCTATCACTAATATTCCTATTTTCCTAAAGCAAGTGTATTAATCTAATTGTTCTACTAGCCTGCTTCCATAGTACTATACCACTATCCGTTTTAACATTCTAAGTAACAAATTTAGAATTAAATTACGCGCAAAATATTAACATATCAACGTGCTACAATCAATATATCTATCACAATACATGGATGGTACTAACTTGCATAGATTATCAATTCAAGGGAGAGATATTTAGTTCCTACTCATTAGAGATGAACACAATAAGAAATTCATTTCAAAACCAAAGCAAATGCAATATAGAATAATCTCACCTAGATGCTCCACTAAAGTACAAGTGCTTAAAATTATATCACTATGTTTACACCCGCTCCGAGTACACAGTACATTTGATCTTACTCAGAAGAACACTCGTTCGTGTTCACAACACTCTCACAGACTTCTCCTTTGAAGTGCTTTGATCGGTCCCGAAAGTTCTCTAGTGACACTCTTCGCTCGTCCTCTTGATTTCTCTTGTGTGCTCTCTCTGCCTTCTCCCTCGGTGTTACCCTTGGAATGATGAGAACTTTGCTTAAATCTCTTTTCCATGCCACAAAATCATAGAAAATGCCAAAAATCGTCGCCGGGCACCTTGGCGCTTGGACTGGTGCGAAAGCCCTCCATATGTTTTTGTGCTTGAGCACCTGGCGCTAGGTCACACCGGAAGTGGTCGCCTAGGTGTCTGGCTTAGGCGCCGACTTCTTCATCGTTCTATATTCTGCATGCATGGAGGTTTTCTATGTAGCCTAGCACCCTACTTGGGAGCCTAGGCGCTTGAAATGAGGCGCAGGGTCGCTAGGAATGAAGCACCGACTTTCTTGCCACTCTATTTTCTGGCCATGTGGGAAAGGATCCGGGTGCCTAAGCGCCATAATTGGGAGCTTTGGCACCAGTCTTGGTGAATTTAGGCGCCTAGAGATGACGTTGGAACACCCGATGGGTACTTAGCTCTTATGCTCTCTTCTTGCTAACTTATGACTTGGAACCTACAAATACATACAAAACAACTTGTAAAAGCATAAATATGCTACAAATAATGGAGAAAATAGATGAAATAACATCACACATTTTACACATCATTCTACTACCTTTAATGTGAACGATCTGATTCCATACTATGAGATAGAAGCTTCAGTAGATGTGATCGACGCTCTCCCAACCTATGAACACTGAAGTGAACGTCCAGGCATCATAGGCCTAGCAATTTCTGTATCTCCCATCCTGGATTGGTTCGGTCTAGGCATAGGAGGGATCAACCAGTCCTTCCAAGCAGAGATTTGCAATCTATGAGGAGTGGGACACGCTCCTTATTTACTTTTAAGTCTATATATGTTGTTTTAGCCGTGGTAGAGTTTTTTCTTTTTGTGAGTTTTCTGTCGAGACAATTGTCGGTGTCTCAGGTGTCTCTTCTAGGACTGTATCCAAGAGTTGAGTGGTGTTTTGGCTATATATCGCTTCAAAAGTGGTGATTATCCTCCGCTGCCCAGGTGGTTATTATCTATAAATTACTATTGAAAAGAGTAGTATTTAATTTTTATAATAATTTCTAAAAATGTGTCCTAAATTATAAAAATTATAGCATAAAGATAGAATTAATTGCCCTTATTTATAAAGCGATCTATCAGAATTTGGGGTGATTTAACGTAGAAATTCCTTGCTAAATATTTTCCATCATAAAAAATTATGC
>NEWO01000253.1:330682-351968 GCA_003013225.1 Phalaenopsis aphrodite | reverse complement strand
TATATATATATATATATATATATATATATATATATATATATATATATATATATATATATATATATATATATATATATATATCTATATATATCTATAAATTATTAGATCTATATATCTATTAATTTTGGACAAACATTCTTAATTATACTTTTCTGGACTATTCTTCAAGCTTATCTTTTATAGATTTTGATGTTCTTAAAGCTGTTAGCTTTCTGTATAATTTTCATTTCTAGGATGAATGTAGAATGTGTGGTGCATTTCAAAGCTCAAGCACTGTAGTTTAACTCTGAAGTACTTATTCTAATATTTTATTGGAGAGCTCAACATCTATCCATAATTCTATATATAGATATTTCAAATAGATAGAAAAGTTCTGATATAGCATAAAGATAGTGGGAAGGAGGAAGAAAGAGAATGGGAGAAAAGACTCACCCATTTTTTATATATTTCTCAAACGTAAAGAAAAGTTGTGATATCTCTCTACACGCCTCTCTCTAGCAAGAAAGAGGGGGGTAGAGAAAGATAGGATACAAAAGAAGAGGGAGAGAGAAAGAGTGTGAGAGTGATAGAAGAGGGAGAGTTACATAGAATGAAAGTAAGAGAATGGAAGTAAGAGAAAGAGATATAGATAGAGAGCTAGTGAATTATCTCTCTCTCTCACTACCACCTTCCATCACTCCACTCTTCTCTCTCCCTCTCCCTCTCCCTCTCCCTCTCCCTCTCCCTCTTCGACTCCCTGTCCCTCTATCTCATGTATAGAAAAGTTCTGATATAGCATAAAGATATTTGAGAGCTGAGCAACTATCTATAATTCTCACCCTCAATCTCTTTGAGAGAAAAAATATAGGGAGAAAGAGAAAGGGAGGGAGGAGGAGATAGAGGGAAGGAGGAAGAAAGAGAATGTGATAGAGGTAGAGAGTGAAATAGAGAGATAGAGAAAGTGAGGAGAGAAAGAGTGTGAGAAAGAGAGTAGAGAGAGATTAAGAGATTCAGAGAGAGGAGTGCGATGAGGGGGAAGGGATGGAGGGAGGGAGCATGATGGATTGATTGAGGGAGGAAGAGATGGATCATATTGATTGAGGGAGGGAGGGAGGGAGCTTGAGTAAAAATTGGAGTGAGAGAGTGAGGATTGTTTGAGAGAAGGTTAATACTTCATCTTCTCTCACTCTCTCATTCCTTACATCACTCGCTATCCCTCCCTCTTTCTCTTGCCCTTTCTCTATCACTTTTTCTTACTCTGTTGCTCTCTCTATGTTGCTATATCTCTCCCTCCCTTTGAATCAACAGTGGTATATGCTCTTTCTCACGTTCTAGCAAGTTGAGTTGAGAATATAGGAAGGGAGAATATATATTTATAGAAATTTATATACTTTCTGTGCTAGTTCTAGATGTGTAAATATATGAAAATTGTGTGATATAGATCTAAATGCCCAATTTATAATTATTCCCAAATTAGCCAGTTGTGAGAGGTGGTGATTATCTATAAATTACTATTGAAAAGAGTAGTATTTAATTTTTATAATAATTTCTAAAATGTTTGTCCTAAATTATAAAAATTATAGCATAAAGATAGAATTGATTGCCTTTATTTATAAAACAAATTAAATTATAGTATTAATCATTATCAACATCATGTTGTTCCCACGCTTCATAAATGGATTCGACTTGAAACTGACAATAAGATGTACTTTGTGTGAAAGAGAATATATGAAAATTGTCTCTCACTTTGAGTTGAGTGGTGTTTTGGCTATATATTTCAAATATAAGAATTATAGCATAAAGATGGAAAAGAGTAGTATTTGAGTTGAGTGGTGTTTTGGCTATATATAGCTTCAGAGGTGGTGATTATCCTCAGCTTTAAGAACAACTCAAACACTACTCTTTTCAATAGTGATTTATAGATAGATGCTGAGCTCTCAAATAAAATATAAGAATAAGTACTTTAGAGTCAAATTACAAGTGATATTTCTATATATTTATAGAAATTTATAGCCAATCTCTTCGAGAAAGAGAATTGTTCTGATATATTTGAAAGCTCAACATCTAGCTATATATTTCTCAAATGGGAGAAAAGGCTCACCCAAGTTTTGATAGATCACTTTATAAATAAGGGCAATTAATTCTATCTTTATGCTATAATTTATATATATAAAAAATATATATATTTCTCTTTTGAGAAAATATATATTCTCTTTCTTACTTTGAGTTGAGTGGTGTTTTTGGCTATATATTTCAAATATAAGAATTATAGCATAAAGATAGAAAAGAGTAGTGTTTGAGTCCAGTGGTGTTTTGGCTACATATCGCTTCAGGTGATTATCCTCAGCTTTAAGAACAACTGAAACACTACTTTTTTCAATAGTAATTAATAGATAGATGCTGAGCTCTCACATAAAATATAAGAATAAGTACTTAAGAGTCAAACTAAAGGTGATATTTCTATATATTTATAGAAATATATAACCAATCTCATCGAGAAAGAGAATTGTTCTAATATATTTGAGAGCTCAGCATCTATCTATATATTTCTCAAATGGGAGAAAAGGCTCACCCAAGTTCTGATATCTTGCTTTATAAATATGGGCAATTAATTCTATCTTTATGCTATAATTTTTATACTTCACTCCAAAACCAACACACAAAGTAGTAATGATAGAAGGGTAGCCCCACCCTCCTGTAATTCTAGATGTGTAAATATATGAAAATTGTGTGGTATATATGTAAATGCCCAATTTATATTCTCTTTGTGTTAGTTCTGGAGTATTCTCATTCTCCCTCCGTATCAACAGTGGTATATTCTCTTTCTCCCTCTGTGTCAACAACGGTATATTCTCTTTCTCACAAAATATATATTTCTACAAATATTTCTATAAATATATATTTATATAAATATATATATAAATATATATTTCTATAAATATATATTTCTCATGGGTTTGAGAAAATATATTTCTTAAATTCATGAGAAATGTATATTTAAAAAGATAGATATTTCCACTCTTATCTTTTTAAATATATATTTATAGAAATATATTTTATTTGAGAGCTATATATACCGCTGGCTTCTCTGTTGCTGCCACTCGGAATAGCCCTCTTTGGCTGTTCTCTCTCCTTGCAGTTCTCCTACCTCCAAGCTGACAACCGCTATCCACTTTGGTTGCTTGGCACCCACCCTGCTCAGCCCTCCCATAGCCTTCCTCCACCTCCTTCCAGCCTTCCGCCATCCAACCGCAGCCACACTAGCACTCTCCAACCATCTTGACACAACGATCTTCTCAGCCCGCTGCCTTCCAGCCACAACCACTCTACCACACTCCTACCATCTTGATGCAACCATCCTCCCAGCCTTCTGCTGTCTGGCCACAGACACCCTACCAACCTTGTGCCGACCAGCTGCAGCCCTACCACCCACCTTCTTCAGTTGCCCGTCCAACCTCCCACAGAAGCCCGCCTACACCCTGCTGCCTCCCCTCCCTCCATGTCAATACAATCCTTACGGCCACCTAACACCATTTTATCCAAATCTAACGGGAGTTAGTGTATTGTGTTGTTGCTATTTTCTATTGCTGTTTTGTGGTTGTAACTCTCTATTTGAATTCAACAATATTATTTGATTTTCTGTTGTTGTTAATTAAATCCCGTATTAATCAATCTTTCTTATTTTCTAGCACACATCGAGTGAGAGGGATAGGCTGTGTTAAAATATATATTGATGAAGCTTTTCAATTAGACACCTTGCTTCTACTTTGGGCGTTCTGATCATTTTATGTAAAATTATAGGCATAATACTATACAAGTTTTGAGTTGTTTAAGTTTATTTCTAGCTTAATATAGAATCTACAGTGCTTTTTCTAACTTTTGAATATTTACAACTATACTAACTAATTAATCATATTCTATAGATTTAATATTATTGCAGTTGATATTTGGTTGATATCTCCTCTCAGATGTTGTTCGTCATAAAGTAACCATTTTCTCAAAAGGATGATAATCTGAAGGTTTGTAGAAATATAAGGAAGAAAAATAACACAAGCATTAAATCTTTTTGAATTGATTGACGGCCTGATTTGATATGTTTTCTGCTTCTCATTATAAACAAGATTGTCTATAATTTGAATGGCACTAATACAATTGTTGAAAGCTTTTTGAGTTGGATGACCGCCTGCTTTGATTTGTTTTTTTCGTCTCATTATAAACAAGATTGTCTATAATTCGAAGGACACTAGCATTTCCTGCATATTGAGAGATTATTTTAAAGAAAATAAAGTTGAAATAGTAGTTCATGAAGCTTAAAAATATTGGAACATGTGAAATACTAAACACTACTCAAACTTAGTGGCTGATTTAGGCATACGAGGCTGCTTCTTACTCTTACATGAAATTAAAGATTCAACATAATACACATACTAATACCTGAGCTAACCCAAACTACAATGAAAATAAGAATCTTAGTGCTGAAATTTAATGGTTACGATGACGACTCTTCGAGAACAGGAAAAAACTGACAACAAATATAAAAAATGACGCACTGGGGCGATGGCGAAGTGATGGGTGGTGTCTGGTCAGCAGGGGAAGAGTTCATGTGGGGGTTGGGCAATAGCGGGAAGATAAATCAACCGTGGTGGCAGGAATTAGAGGGCTAGATATGGGTCTATGGCAGCAGTGGAGTGGAGGGTTACGGGGATGGCTGGGTGGTGGAGGGGAGGATTGCTGGCTGTGTAGTGGAGGGTTACGGGAAGGGGTGGTGTAGGAAGGAGGGAATTACGATAGGGAAGTTTGCAGGTGGGGGATGCTTACGGTAGTAACAAGGAAGGCTGTTAGGAGGGAATTACGGTAGGGAGGCTGTCCAAGAAGTGATGCGGCTGGATCTGATGGGAAAGTAGCACGGTGGGTTAGCTGGATGGAACAGTATCGAAGGGGTGGCTTGAGGTTGATGGTTTATGATGGGAAAGGATTTAGGGGCTACAAATATATCATCTGCTGAGGCGGCGGAAGGGAGGGTGCTTAGGAGGCGTAAAGTCGAGGATAATCACCACCTTGGAGCGAGATATAGCCGGAGTACCATTCGTCATCGGATACAACCCTGAAAAGGGAAAAAAAGGACACTAACTGCTGTCCTTGACAGAAAATTGAAGTCAAAATCAATAAAACTGAACTCTTAAGATGTAAAAACACATATAAATAGAGGAGAGATAGGCGAGAAATGAAAACAGAGAGTGGAAAAAATTTCCGCCCTTTGAAATGAGGGAGGAGAGGGCCAGTTCAGCCCTTACCCCTTTATGAAAAGAGTTGAACAGGTTCAACCCCGAGCCCCCACGTTAGTCTTCCGGAGTTGGGGGAGCTTCAACCTCATTCGTCGAAACTTCTGGCTCCTCGTGGCATGCCGTCAAGTCCTCTGGCATTTGAACAAGTAGATTTTGTTATTCTAAAGCACATTTTGATGGAAGAAATATCCGTCCACCTTTGGCATGACCTAAGCTTGAACTGTAGATATACGAGTATTTTCACGTATCAGGTTTCGCGCCATCCCAGTTGTAACCAGCTTCTTCCACTCCTTGTACTCGACTGGGTGCAACTAATAAATTAGTATCCTAACCCTGGGTTGAAATCCGTGGCAGGCTGCGCCACTCTCATTAGCTCCCTCTTAGGAGAGACCTATTCTTCATTGATAGAACCTGGATCCTATTGTAGAATTTTCGTCCCCATCAAGCTTCTTGGGCCCACTACAAAGCTGGGGTTCATTTCTCTCATCACGACATTTGATAAGGTGTCCCATGCTGACCGAAAGTAATCTCCAAATAACTTGACGTAATATTCTTGTCATGGCACACAATGACCTCATTTCTGACATGTTGGACCTCCCTTTATTGGGGCAACTCAGAAGGGGGTCTGTACATATGAAAAATATGTATTTCGCTTATTTGTAGTGGCTCTGTATCTGATGCCAGCTCCTCAAACTCATACCCTTGTAGACATCCAAAATCATTCTCGCTGATTTTCCTCTTAACTATCTGCAAGATGCTAGCTCGAGGCACCATAATCTCTTGCTCTGCTGGGCCGCCCATTACCTTAGATCACTACCTTCTAGAGCAGAGACTGTTACCTTAGCTGCAACCTCTATCTTTGGGTTAATTGAAATTCATGTTGTCTCTTCTTCGTTGGCTGACAATTGAAAATCCTCTCTGAAGTTCGTATCTTCGTCTAGATCACCGTTTACCTCTTCAGCTAGAAGCTGTCACTCACTGTCTTCAGTGTCAGCGATGTCTTTGCCCAAAATTTCTATGACGCCCTACTTAGTGAAACAGATCACCATCGTCTTTGGGTTGTGCATTCTAACTTGACATGCCCAAATTCATGGCACTTGCAACACTTCTTGGCAGTGACAAATTTAGGGATGCGAATGAGTTTCACATATTTTCCTCTCCGAAGCAGCTTGTCTTCTAAAAGGGTCGCCTTAGGTTCTCCTGAGTGTACTCGGGCTATAGGATTCTGAGGTTGAACCACACATGTAAGATGTGGGGGTGTCTCTCCACTTCTGATGATAGAGTCTGCACCTTTTGTCGGTAGTAAGCTGGTAGAAACTAGTACTGGGTCTCCCGCTTTATCATTAGTTTCTTTCGTTCTCTTTGCTGACTCTCTTGATCACGGTCGATGGTAGCCTCCCATTGGATTTCATTCTTAATATCCGCCACTCTCCGCCGAAGTCGACATATCTCCTATTGCATCTCTTCCTGGGTAGGCTCAGGCATGTATCTCCTTGATGACATGGGTAGGGCTTTGGTTTGAGACGTGGAAGAGGATGTAGGAGACTAATCAACGGTGTCGAGAATTTGATTTAGGATTGCTGATTTAGAATATCAGCAAAGGAGAATTAGTGTTAGGTCAAAATGTGGCTAAAAGTTTGGGAAGAGGAAAAAAAAAATTGGTGGAGGCGGTTTGGATGGGGGCGGATGCTAGGAAACTCTAGGATAAGACTAGGTCAGACTAGATTTGATATCAAATGATACCGGAGGTAACCCAAACCACAATGAAAATAGCAATCTTAGTGCTGAAATTCAAAGGTTACAACGACGACTCTTCAAGAACAGGAAATAAACAACAAATATAAAAAATCACTATGGGGCCATGACGAGGGGATGGCTGGCGGCTGGCCTGCCGGGGAAGAGTTCATGTGGGGGTTGGGCAATAGCAGGAAGGTAATTTGAGGGCGGTGGCTGGAATAGGAGTGCTGTATATGGGTCTATGGCGCAGATTTGAGTTGGAATGGGAGTTGCTGTAGAGGCCAGAGGATGGGAGGAGGGTTTTGGGTTGTAGCAAGAAGGAGAAGAGACGTTTGGGGCTGGCTGTGTAGGGGGAGAGGGGTTATGGGGATGGCTGGGTAGTGGAGAGGGAATTACGGGCTGTGTAGGGGAGATTTACGGTATGGCTGTGCAGGGGGAGAGGAGTTATGGGGATGGCTGGGTAGTGGAGAGGGGGGTTACGGGCTGGGCAGTGGAGAGTTACGGGAAGGGGCGGTGTAGGAAGGAGGGATGACGATAGGGAAGTTTGCAGGTGGGGGATGCTTACGGTAGTAACAGGGAAGGCTGGTAGGAGGGAAATACGTTAGGGAGGCTGGCAGGGTAGTGATGCGCCTGGATCTGATGGGAATGTAGCAGGGTGGATTGGCTGGATGGAACAGCAGCAAAGGGGGTGGCTTGTGAGGCTGATGGTTTATGACGTAAAGGATTTGGGGGCTGCAGATATAGCATCTGCTGTCTATGGGAGGGTCCCACTAATACGGCGGCGGCGGCGGCGGTGAAAGGGAGGGTGTGGACGAGGAGGAACATCGAGGATACCCACCACCTCGGAGCGAGTACAGCCGGAGCACCTCTCGTCGTCGCATACAACCCTGGAAAGGGAAAAAATGATGCTGACGGCTGTCCTTAACTGAAACCTGAAATCAGAATCAACAGAACTGAACCATAAGACATAAAAACACTTATAAATAGAAGAGGGACGAGCGGGAAAAAAAAAAAAAAGTGAAATAATTCCTGCCCAATGAAAAGAGGGAGGAGAGGGTTGGCTCAGCCCCTTCCCCTTGTTGAACTGGGTTGAACCGGTTCAGCCCCGAGCTCCCACGCCACATGCTGTTCTATGATAAACCATGAAATATCAAGACAATGAACTCAATCTATACGCCACGAGATGAAGAGAAGAACAAGTTGGAAAGAACAAATCATGGCTTGGTGTCCGATAAAGGTATTAAAGGATATCATTGATGTCAAAATTGATTGACAAGCTAAATTACAAATGAATTATTTGGTTGAATAATTGTCAAATATTTCATGCTGCTTCGAGCTGTTGAAATACAATAGGATCAAAGCAATATGACCTTTCTTACCGAGATACCTAATGTTTTCTTAACATTGATTATTTATAGGAGAAATATATTCAATGTTTGCCAAAATAATTAGATCCTTTGCACTGTTATGTTTTTTTAGGAAACGTTAGAGAAGTTATTGTGAACTTCCAAGCCTAAGAAGCACAACGACAACAACAACAAGCCTTTTTCCCACTAAGTGAGGCCGACTACATGAATTCTTTTTCTCCATTGTCCTATTGAGTGTCATATTTTCATTTATATATAATAAATTAAAATCAATTTTTATACAACATCCCCAAGTCATTTTTGGTCTACCTCTACCTTCCTTAAAACGAGTTGAATCTAATACATCTACTCTTCTAACTGGATCATCAGACAGTCGACGTTTAATGTGACCAAACCATCTAAGATGACTCTCTCTAATAGTGTCTGTCATTAGAGCTACACCAACCCTTTTGCGGATATATTCATTTCGTATTTTGTGTAAAAGTGTAAAACTACTCGCCCACTTGAGCATTCTCATATCAGCAACACTTAATTTAGTTTTATGCTTCTCTTTTATAGGCCATCATTCTGCACCTTCTATCTTTTTAATAGAAGGCCTCTTAATATGGATTGTAAATGTTGCAAATAGATAATTAATGGCAAATATGTCCCAATAATAGCAGTTTTATCAAACATAAACTAGAAGAAGAGCATACCGCTTGATGTCTTGCAAAGAATTGAAGCGAAGTCATTTTGGTTCTTCAAAGGAGAAATGAAATAAGGTTCATCCGAAGTTATTAGAACATGTTTGAGGTTGACAATGTAGACAAGCTTATGAAGGTTTTGAAAATGATTAAAATGGCCTACAAATCTATAAATTCACAATTGGTAGAACAAAACTGGCAGAAGAAGGCTGCTTAAATTATCAAAGCTTTAGCTTGCATTATTATAATTTTTTTCCTCCAGCATCGGAGCTTTATAAAAATGCTTGCTTTTGGCTTTAGTTTTTCTTGTTGAATATATTTTGCTACCTTGTTCTGGAGAAAAGCCTCCCTGTTAATTTTTGTTATATACTAGGAATTATCCGGAAGACAAGAACAGTAATGGAGTGCCTGCATCGCTTTTGCAGAGAATGTATTGACAAATCTATGCGACTTGGGTATGCTACACTACATATATTCATGATTTATTTAATGTAAAACTTTACACTTCTTTAATATTTTTTTATCAAAGTTGTTATATTTATAGTTTTTTTTGGCATGCACATTTAATTTTTATGCTCGACTCTTAACTTCTTCAGAAATAATGAGTGTCCAGCTTGTCGCACTCACTGTGCAAGTAGGCGTTCTTTGAGAGATGATCCCAACTTTGATGCCTTGATTGCAGCTTTATACCCAGATATTGACAAGTATGAGGAAGAGGTAACCATGGCAATGACTTAGACACAAATATTTGAGGGTCGTTTTGATTGCTGACATTTTTAAATTTCAATATTGTCAATGAAATTCATTTTCTCTTTTGATGACATCTAGATGTTTAGTCAAATATATTGATGTTTATTGTTAGATTATCTAACAACTAAAATAAATAACTCTAAGAAAGATTAACATAATAGTTAATCTTTCTAAATGGCTATATGCATTATTAAGATAAGATTGAACCAAACAAACTATATTTGATCAATAGAATTTTATTTTTAAAATTTTCTTGATAACAATGAACTATTCAACTCAATGCTAGTAAATATCTTCTCTTCTATTTTGTATAGTTTTATATAAACATGTTAATATTTATGAGTCGTTTGGTTTGCTGACATCTTTAAAATATAATGACATTTATGTACTATTTTGTTGACTTAAAGATGTTGGTCAATGACGGGACATCACACCTGTTTCTGCGGTGTCATGGAACATGCGGGATTGTGATTAGTTCCTCAATCATGAGATTTCAACGCCCAATTGTATTTTTTATTTTTTTTCTATTTCCATTCCTTTATTTTTAACAAATTTCATTCCTTTGCTTCTTATTTTGGTTCTAGTGTATTTCTTTAGTTTCTAATAAGGTTATTTTCTAGGGGGAATTATTTATATGCATTTCTTTTGCGGCTTTTGGAGACTTTTGCTATTGTTATTATGTTGGGAGATTTTATTCTCTGTTTTATGCTCTATAGAGTGTTTCCTTCTTTTTGCAAGTGATGTATTTTTGTCATGCAAGTGGTGTATTTGTATCTTGCTTAGGAACATTTGATGGATCCTCCTCGCTACCCCTATCTCGTCATTCACCATTTGACCCTCTTTTTTAAGCAATTGCCCAAATTATCCCCTTGCAATTCCACAATCACCTCCCCCCTAAATTTGCTTCCCAAAAATCTTCTAGGAGACCTAAAACAATATCATCTGTTAATTTTCTAGGGATTTGTCTTTCTTGCACCAAATCTAAAATAATAATAATAAAAAAAACTAACAATAACCCATACCCTTATTCCCACCAAAATTCTTAACTTTAACCCTAAACTTTTAAAATCCAACGTTTTTACCTTCACAAAAAGTTCACCTTGACATATAGATCCAAAACTTAAGCTTGGCCAACCTTTGATTTGCAATCATACATATGACAAAAATCTAATTGTAAGAGGACGCTTAGCCTCCAGGGAGAAACTCTCAGTGAGGTGTTCAAGAACTTACTATGGAGGATATGCAACGACAAATCTTTCAACTACAACAGGGATTGTCGCATTTGAGAGGAGACAAACTGGTGATGTCACCTATAATCACAACAGTGACTCCTCAGATTGAGAGTAGGAAGTGAACTTCTTTCATATGTCAGTTTTCAGTGATCAAGAATTGATACCTCAAATTTTTGCTATGGAATATTAGAGGAGAATCCAAAATTTTAAATTGAAGATTGAATTTCCAGATTTTGACAGTCGCATGGATTTAGACGAGTTCATTGATTGACTCCAAATAATGGAATGGGTTTTTGAGTATAAAATTGTTTCACCTAATAGAATGGTTAAGCTAGCCTCTATTAAGTTAAGGAATATTCATTCTTTGTTATGGGAAAACATGAAGCGCTTACGCTAGCATGAGGAGGAAGAGTAATATCACCACAGTCAGAAAAGGGTGATGCATCACAAGTACCCATCAGTATATTATAGTCAAGTCTTGTTCTTGAGGATTCATCACTTGTAACAGAATGATCTCTCAATAGAGTACACAATTGAGTTCGAGCAGTTTATGCTGAAGTATGAGCTAATAGAGTAGGAGGAGAACATCATAGATCTATATCTAGGGGATTGAGGTCATCAATCGGCAACATGATATAATTACAAACATATTGGACATTACAAGTTGTCCAGACCTTAACCGTGAATGTGGAAAGATAATATAACAATATTAAGGTCCATACCACCCTTCAAATATAATTTAGCCATTTGATTAGGGAACAAGCGTACACCTAGTGGAGCATCCAAGCCGACCTCACTAGAGGAGCAACCTGTGCAGAGTGAAAAAAGGTGGAGACTGCAAGGACACTTAAATTCGTCATAGCAAGGAAGTGCTCAAGTGCACATCTCATTCGATTTCCCAAATTGGAAGTGGTCTCTTTCACTTAGTAGTGAGCAATGAAGAATGTGGACAATGATACAGGAGACACATGAGAAGGTGAGGACACGAAGATATATCAACTTCCAAAAGATGAGGGAGAGATTTAGTAATCCGATGGGCCCTTTAGACTAAACCTATGAGAGACAACATTGGCTCCGCATAATATTTTTTCATACCTGTTCTACCATGCAGGGAAAGTGCAATCTCATAGATGGATGCAATTGTGAAAATGCGTTATCTACAAAGACGATGTATAAATTGAGTCTCACTACTCGGAAGCATGCTCAAACCTATCCATTGACTTGGTTGAAGGAGGTAAGATCGGTGTTGGTAGGAGATGCATCATGGATTTTTTTATTAGAGATAAGTTCTAGGAAGAAGTGTGGTGTGACTTAGTACCCATGGATGCCTATCACATCTTACTAAGCCACCTGTAGCAGTATGATCACCTACACACATCATGATGGCCACAAGAACACATTCTTTCTCCAAAGATGGGAAGCACATTGTACTCTTTCCTACGGAGGAGTTCGAGGTTTTTAAGAATGTGGTGTTAAGAGCTATCTTTTTATAGTTCTTGAGAGAAACAACGACATGACTAGCATTAATTGTCTTAGAATGTGATGAGTTTGAGGAATCGATACCAGATACGTGGTAGCCACCACTACGAGTTGTCAAACATGTCGTCATTTCAGATAGAGATGATACATTTTTTTTAGCTATATTTGGAAAGCCCTATGGAGCCAACTGGTTATTAAATATCAATTCAATTCAACGCTGCGCTCACGAACAGATGGCCGCCAAATAGGAGTGGTGAACTGCTACTTTGGAATTTTCTGCAGTTGTCTTATGGGAAATAATTTCAGACAGTGAGACTCAAGTGGTTTCAGAGATGAAGAAGCTTCTCGTATTGTGAAGGAATGAAGCTGATGTCACACCATTTTTGCGGTGTCATAGAGTAGGCGGAATCACGATTAGTTCATGGGAGTTCGTCTCTTGATTGCCTTATTTATTTATTTTTATTTCATTTCTTTTATTTTCAAAAGTTTCTTTCTTTTGCTTCATCCTTTTCTGGTTCTTAACTATTTTTCTAGTTTCTCATTAGGTTATTTTTAGAGGAAAATTATTTATATTTCTTTCTTTTGCTATTTTGGAGATTTTTGCTATTTTTAATATGTTTGGAGATTTTAGTCTTTATTTTATGCTATCCGGAGTGCTATATCCTCTTACTTTTGCAAGTGATGAATATGTATCATGCTCAAGATCAGTGGTGTATCTATCCTCCTCGCTGCACATATCTCACCATTTTCCATTCAACCCACTATTTTCAGCTAGAACAACCATTAAACGTCATTTATCTCGCTCCAAACACCCTCGAATGCTCATATTATCATTCCCTTGCTATTTCACAACCACTCCGTGCCAAATTTGCTTCCCAAACACCTTCCGGGAGTTGTAGAACGATAGCATCTTTTATTAGAGCTTAACAATCCCTAAATCTTTTTAGGGATGTCTTTCTTGCCCTAAATCTAAAATTCTAAAAAAAACCCTAACTAATACCCAAATGATTTCTAGGTCTAAACTTAAAATTTTCACAATCCAAAATTTCTATTTCACAAAAAATTTGTCTCGTACCTGGCAACAAAACCATAGCAGGACCAAACTTTAATTTGCAATCCTACATCCACCGAAAATTTGATCGAGAAAAAAGGAAGTCGTGCCTTCAAGGAGTAACTCTTAGTGAGGTGTCTAACATCCTATAATGGAGGACATGCAATGTGAAATCCTCCAATTGCACAAAGGCTTGTTGTTATTGAGAGGAGATAATTTGATGAGGTCACCCATAGTCACAATGGTGACTAAGCAGATTGAGGGAAGAAGTTAAGCCCTTCCACCAGATACTTTTTAGTGATGAAGAACCAATACCTCAAAGATTTGACATGAAATATCAGAAGAGAAGACATGATTTTGGATTGAAGATTGACTTGTTGGATTTTGATAGTTGCTTGGATCTGGACGAGTTTAGGGAGTGGTTATAGATAGTAGAATGTGTCTTTGAGAATAAGGATGTTTCACCTGGTAAAATGGTCAAGCTAGACACTATAATGTTAAAAAAATATATTTCTTGATGGTCGAAAAATTTGAATTGCTTATGCGAGTGTGAGGTGAAGAGTAAAATCACTACTTGGTCCAAGATGAAAAGGGATATACAACGCAAGTATTTGTCAGTACATTACATATAGGAAATATTTTAAAGGATTCATTAGTTATAACAAAAAGATCTTTCGGTAGATGAGTAAATAGCTGAGTTTGAGTAGTTTATATTATAGTACGAGCTAGTAGAGCTTGAGGAGAACACCATAGCTTGATGTTTGGGGTGATTGGGGTCATTTATTGACAAAGTGGTATAAGTACAACCCTATTAGACGTTACAAGATGTCCAGACCCCAACCTTGAAGGTGAAGAGACAATAACGATATCTTGTTCACTCCAACATTCAAATAGAGTTCAACCATTAGGCCAAACATCAGTGGTACACCCAGTGGAACACCCAAATCGATTTTGCCAAAGAAGAAACCCATACAAACTGGAGAAATTTGGAGACCACCAGTACTCCTTAAATCTTCCCAGCTAGAAAGTGTCTCAAATGCCATGATTTTGAGCACATCGTGTTCGATTGCCCAAACAGGAGGGTTTTTTTTTTTCACCGAGCAAGGAGTAATTGAAAATATAAACAGTGACACAGGAAACGCTGGGGAACCTAAGGACGCAAAGGAGTATCAACTTACAACCAATGAGGGAGAGATGTTAGTGATCATACGGTCCTTCAGATCGAGTCCATCAGAGAGCAATAATGGCTCCACCATAACATTTTACGTACCTGTTGTACCGTGCAGGGAAGTGCAGAGAAATGTGTGTGTCCTCACTATAGATGGAAGTAGTTCTGAAAATATGACATCACAGATGCTAGCTAAGTTAGTCTCACTACTAAAACAAGTATATTTTTTGGCTTAGTCGAAGAGGTAGCTTAAGAACAACCTTTAGAGGAGATGCCTCGTAGATTTTTCTATTAAAATAAGTTTCAGGATCAAGTGTAGTGTGACGTAGTACCTATGGATGCCTGCTACATCCTATTAGGCCGCCTTTCCTAGTAAACTTACGGCACACATCATGATGGCTACAAGAACACACGCTCTTTCACCAAAGATGGGAAGCATGTTATATTCGTCCTGAAAGGAGTCCGAGGTGTTTGAGGATGTGGTGTCATGAATTATTTTTTTACAGGTCTTAAGAGGAGCAAGAGCAGAACTAGCATTGGTTTTTCCAGAATGTGACGAGCTCGAGGAACCAATACCATATATGAGTCAGCCACCGCTATAAGCAGTCCAACATGTCTTCACTTCAGCTAGAGACGAGAAGTTTTTGAGATATTTTGGAAGGCCCTATGGAGTAAGTTGAGTAATAAATTTCAATTTAGTTCAGTAGCACACCCATAAACAGTTGACCAGATATGAGTGTTGAACTACTGCTTTGGAAATCTCTGCAATTGTTTTATAAGAAATAACATCGGACAATGATACCCAGTTGCTTCAAGAGAAGAAGAAGAAGCTTCTTCTACACAGAGAGAATGAAGCCGACATCACACTTGTTTTTGCGGTGTCATGGAACATGCGAGATCATGATTAGTTTCTTGAACCCAATAATCCAGTGCTCGATTGCGCTTTTTTTATTTGTATTTCCTTTCTTTTATTTTCGACAATTTTCCTTAGCTTCTTCATTTTCTAGTTTTTAATTATTTCTCTAGTTTTTAAATAGGTTAATTTTTACGGGGAATTATATATATGTGTTTCTTTTGCTGTTTTGAAGGCTTTGCTATTGCAATTGTGTTAGGAGACTTTATCTCTATTTTAAGCTCTTTGGAATGATTCATTGTCTTCCTTTTGCAAGTGGTATATCTATATCTTTCTGTGGTGGATCCTTCTCACCCTCTGTATCTCGCCATCCTCCATTCGAGCTTGCTGTTCTCAGCAGGGACAGCCGCTGGATTTTTGCTCTCTCTCAAAATGTCGTTGATCACCCATGTTATTATGCCCTAGCTATTCTACAACACCTCCCCACTAAATCAGCTTCCCAACATCTTTTAGGAGCCTTAGAATGATATCAGTCAGAGGAATCAATATCTAATGATGAGCTATCTAACAACTAAAATAAATAACAACTTAAACAAAGTTTAAAATCATAGACAAGATAATATTGAGCCGAGCAAACCCCATTTGATAGATCAAATTATTATTGGAAATTATCTTCTCTTGTATTCAGTATATTAACCATTTCTTTTTTGCTTTGGAGCTCAAGTTTTACTTCGTTGTCTTGGTTGCAGGAACTAGCTTTTCATGAGGAAGAGAAAACCCGCTACAAGAAGGTAGCCAAACAATTTGAGCAATATTTATAAAATAATTGTCTATAAGTTCATTTACTTACATAACACACAATTCTTTTACATATCTCACACCTAAACTTTGATATTTACACACATTACACTCAAATCTTTAATATCACATAAAAAATAGCACTATTATAACTTTTTAAAAGTTAAATATAACTTTTCAAGCATGAGTTTAGATCACCAAAATGTTATGTAAATATGGAAATTTAGGTGTGGGATATGTAAATACATAAGAATTGTGTGCTTGGTATGTAAATTTCCCTTGTTTATATTGCCTCTGAATGCTGTGTTTATTTTCCAGTAAACTAACATGGTTAATCGTACGCAGATACAAGCATCCATAGCTGAGACATTTCGGCGACAAGCAGAAGCACTCGGGAAGCGGAGACCAATGCCTAAATCCTCTACCGAAGCATTCAGAAGATCTGACTGTAGTTATCGAGCTGGACAACGGCAAAATGGTTATTTTCGTGGCAGAGGTAAAACTGCTGCTCGGAATGCTTCCCCAATGGTATCTGATGATGACGAAGAAGAAGAATATGCTAATGGTAATGATGCTGGCAAAGATTCATCCTCTGCAGAAGAGGCTTCTCCTGATAGAAGGCCCAAGAGATGCAGGATGGCAGCTCCCAGGTCTTCGCCAGCCAGATTAGCCGGTAATGCCGATCTTGGATATGGCGAAAATTGTGACTTCGACATGAACCGAGAAACCTTTCGCACTTCCCCGTTACGGGCTGGAAACAGAGAACTCTCATGGGGTAAAGGTGGCGCTCGAAGCCAAACTCGGCACGGTAACAGCAGTGGTTTGAATGGAAGGTTTGTGAAGGCTGCTCGGTTAGCCAAGTTGATGGAATACTTGCGTAATTTGGATGAAAATGAAAATGAGGTATGCTCCAATCAAGCCCAGAAATTTGATTCTTGTGATTCAAAATCCATTGATTTGTAATACTATATTTCACTCTTGCTGTTATGACAGTATGATATACATCTGAAGCTGCTACCTTTGAATGAACAAAGCTTGAAATTGGACAGTCCATATATTTGCTGCCCTCCAACCATATCTATTAAACATATATGCGAAGTGAATAAGTCTTCCAAACCTTTTGATAATCACCTACAATTTTAAAACGCAAGAAAATAGTGTTCATTAATTCAAATTTTGTATTTTATATCTGCACTTTCGCAGTTTATTGCTATTCAAACATCAGTACAAGTTGAAGGGGTTACAGTATTTGTCAAAAAGCATCAAACCGTACAAGATGAGAAGGTCCAACCAGATTCCGAGGAACTACAGGTATTGGATGATGAAGCATCACTTGTTGGATTGCTATCCTCTCTCGTCTCCGCTCGAGCTGATCTGGTAAGAATCTCAACCGGTGAAGTACATACATTGGCATAGATATGACAAAAAAAATTAAAAAAAAGAAGACTTGTTATGCCATGCCATGAATATATTGTTCTCTCATCGATTTTTAATACAAAACAAATAATTAAAATACTTGATGAGACGGTCTTTTCCATTAAAAAATGTCACACAATGAAGTTGGATATCATATGCTTCACATGAAAGATTTAACAGTAACAAATGAGACATTATTGTTTATTTCTTTAAAATTTCATCACATGTACTAATTATTTTTCTTGAATGACACATCTCCATTGACATTTATTAATTATTATCATATATTCTGTCAATATGATAGTAAAATTCCTAAAGTGAACACCATTGTCCTCTTCATAAATAATCAAATAAAATGTGACCATATTGATGATTTTTTTGTAGTAATTTAAAGTAACACACACAACGCTGTGATCATCACCACTAAGTTGTGTGCCTACTTCAATAGCACAATTACCTTATAGAAAATTCCAAATAATGTCTCCCTTAACCAGGGCTTAGGATCAATTAGAAACTAAACCACGCTGCGGAATAACAGGATCACACCAATTCGAGAAAACCAGAATAAAAATAAATAGAAAACACAATCCAAGCAACCAAAAAAGCACACGAGAATCTTAAGTGGAAAAAACCGAGAGCGGGAAAAAATCATGGAGCCACACTACAAGAAATTCCAGTATGAAATTTAGAAGGTTTTACAAAGAGCTCACACAAGTTTTCTCTCCACTCACAAAGAAACTTATAGAACTCACTCCACAATCCTCCCTCTCCGATCTGACGCAGAAAATCACGTTGAATCATTGAAAGCCACATTTTCGACACTTGACACCTTCACCGGGATGCTCATCGAAAAGCGCCAAAGGAAGATTCACTAAGTCTCAAGAAACCTACTCAAAATCGGGATGAAAAACTGACATCCCGCTTGAAACTGCCCCCATGCATATGTGCGTCAACATAGCTGCGCCCACGATGAGGTGGGCTCATAAGTGCGCCGGTGTTCTCTGCCAAACCCCAAGCGTCCGTAGCCGGCGCCTATGCATCGACATTTCTTCCTGCTTGAAATGCTTTGGCTCCAAACAGCAACCCAACATTACCTTCATTGAAAAAAAAATAATTTTCATTGTTGGCTTATCAAGAGATTAACAAAATGAGGGTACTGAGTTCTGCGAATTGGGCATGAATTTAATATGAGTCGAACTATCTGAGTGTAGTATTTCTGTTGCTTCTATGTTGGGGCCATGTGTTCGACCCAGTTTTGGAGTTGGGATTGAAGTTTTGGTTATTCTTGTGAGGGAAGAGTTTTGTTGTTGACTGGTTTGAGTTGAAGGTGTCGTTGCTTTATCAATTAGGTTTTAGTGTGGAGGATGTACATCTTTTATACTATGTCTCTGATACCATGAAGAAGTATAGAAGCTGAAGGAAAAATAGAAAGGAAATGGATCAAAAATACCGTTATAGAAATCTATTTCATTCAGCCCAAATACTTCTTGTAGATATTTTGGTTTCTTTGCCCCTTTTTAACTAATGTCCCTGCAACTTGTCAATTTAGATTTTGGTTGTTTGATTAAAATGTTACTTATCATATATATATATATATATATATATATTATTTTTAAGGAGAACTCATTTTGAAAAGGAAGTTTGCTTGGATTTTTTTCAGGAATTAGTGTACAAAGCTGATGGCAAAAGAGAAACATAGATGAAGATAATTATTACCAGCTCGGCATCCATTGATTTCTGGCGAGCCTGTTGATCTATATTCTTGGGTGTGTATCCAAAAGTTACAGCTGAGAGAATACTTGATCGAAGTTCAAATGAAATCAACAAATTCTTGTAAATCACTTCGGTGCTCTCTCTACTTGATCAATGGAAGAATGTCCTAACCTGCTTGTTTGGGGCAAATTTTCTTTTCTTTGTTTTTTTTTTTAAATTTTGTTGTGGCTCTGAAACATAGTGTTATTTAGATGAAAAATTGGATAAGTTTTCTTATGCTTCCTTCTTTTGGGAAGATTTGGAGATTTACATCCATACCACTCAAATCTTATATATTTACATGTCTAACATATCTTTGTGTGCTTCAGGATATGAATGCATTGAAATGGGTGGTATGATTATGATTATATTATTATACTATTTCTTTATATATATAAGACTACAACATCTAACTGCAAATTCTTTAAGAATTGTGTGCTATATGTAAGTAAATGCCCTTATAAACACTTATTTATAAATATTGTTCAAATTGTTTGGCTACCCTTCTTGTAGTGGTTTTTCTCTTCCTCATGAAAGGCTAGTTCCTGCAACCAAGATAAAGAAATGAAGCATGAGACCCAAAGCCAAAACGAAAAGCTTAATATAATGAATACAAGAGAAGATAATTTCCAATAATAATTTGATCTATCAAATGTGGTTTGCTCGGCTCAATATTTTATTGTCTATGATTTTCAGCTTTTTTTAAGTTATTATTTACTTTAGTTGTTAAATAGCACATCATTATATATTGACTCGTTTGATCGATATCATTCTAGGCCTTCTAGAAGATGTTTGAAAAACTGGTTCAATGTAGAGGTGGTTGTAGAATTGCTATGGGATGATAACTTGGGTGATCAACGACATTTAGACAGACAAAATCGGTGGCTGTCCCTGCTTAGAACAACAAGCTCGAAAGGCCGATGGCTAGATACAAGGGTCGAGGAGGATCTACCACCTATTCACGAGAAAGATATAGATATACCACTTGCAAAAGGAAGAAGTTGAATAATTCCAAAGAGCTTACAATAGAAAATAAAATCTCCCAACACAATTACAATTGCAAAGTCTTCAAAATGACAAAAGAAAAACACACACACACAGATATATATATATATTCCCATTGAAAATAACCTAATTAGAAACTAGAAATTTAATTTTGAGGGTGAACAACAGTTGAAATCTTATATAACTTGGTCATGACCAAGGAATTTTATTTATTTCATTTAAACTTTGCCAACTCTGTCTCAATTATAAAGGATTGAGTCTAAGTGGAGAACTCATTTGTTATATTACAAACCTTATCGAGTGTTTTATGTTTATAGAGGCTTAAGTCTATGATTCAACTCATTATTGCATTTTCTTTTAGAAAATACAATAATATTGAGAATATATTTTTAAGATAAATCACTTTAACAAAATTCTTTAAAATTTCATGTAAAACTAGAGTTTAATTTTAATATTCAATTATTAGTCAATCTTATCTACTTGAATCCCTATCTGGAGAAGTATATGATTGATTAAGTAACACTTAGCTTCAACAACTCTAGTTTTTCTTAATAGGAGAGTCAGACTAGGCCAGTGAGACTTACGATTATGTCCTATACGATCATGTCCTATAAACAAGGTGACCCGTTAAAGATAGTTCATAATTTAATATTTTTATTCTAAATTAGAAGAGATTTATTTTGTAAATTCTATATATTTACACATTTTTCAGAGCATTTGCAAAATTGGTG
>NEWO01000253.1:281824-312693 GCA_003013225.1 Phalaenopsis aphrodite | reverse complement strand
TATATATATATATATATATATATATATATATATATATATATATATATATATATATATATATATATATATATATTCAGAAACATCCCTTATTTGATTTGTTATTATTTTGGGTCCTTTTGTTAATTAATATTTTCCAATAAAAGAAGACTAAATTGCTTTATTTGAAAAGAATAATACATACTTATTGCTTAGTATCTTTAAACACTTGGCAACATGCTCATCTTACTCAAAATAATTTGCATTGTTAATAGAAATGATAATTTTAAAAACTAGATATATAACAAAATACAAAAAGAATACTGAAATAACAAACAAGAAAAAATTATAAATCCCAAGGGACTTCCATATGAAGACATAAATTTTGTGGAGGATATCATTATGTAAAGGACTTTCACATGATTTATTTATTTTTAGCTTCCCTCCCATAATCCTTACTCTAAAATTGTGTCACTAAACATAGTGATTTTGTAACAACATATTATCATCAAATCTAATTAAGATAAGGAGGGTAGCAAGCTTATTTTGAGAAATTTGAAATTGATGGTGCTAATGTGTATGAAGAGTTTTCGGACATGAATATGCTTGAGCCTTTCTAGAGAAAATTAGTAGCCAGAAGATTAAAATTTTAGTACTTATTGGATTTTAGAGAAAGAAAATGGATTGATGTGGGAGAACAACTTCTAGAAAAGTCAACATCAAGAAACTAATCATAAGTGATTGTAATAATCTCTTATACTTTTTGAAGAGTTGAAGGGAAAAATTCGTAAGTGACATTAATAACAGACAAAATTTGATTTATAGTACCATTTAAATAAAATGTGCTAGCCACCAACAAAGAATAAGTGGTTATTCTAAAACTTATATTTGAATTTTGAGTTTAAGAAACTAATTAAAACCTCAAAAACAATATGATTTATTTTGAGTTTTGAGCTTATCATTTCTATTTCCAACATAAAATTTATAAAGTAATGAAGTATAAGAAATGCCTCTAGCTAGGATGGATGTGTGGAGTCTTCATAGGAAAGGAATAAGCAATTCGAGCACAAACTTGGCCTCTTCTTGATTATCACATTCTACAAAAAAAAAAAAAAAAGAAAGAAAAAAATCTTTTTTAGAATTAATTTAATGATGATTAAATGGCTTTGAAGCATATTAATCTCCATTAAAATTCTAGTAATTGATAACCAAATATTTGATCAGAAGATAGCCCACCCTATGAATGTTCCAAAATAGAGATCTCAATGAAAATAAAATAGATTTATTGAAAGGTGATTTTTTAAATATGAAAATGAGATTCAATTAGGTATAATGGAAGATTTCATAGAGAATTTAAAATAAAAAGTCCATTAAAAAAACCTTCTTTTGGAATCAACAATCTGCATAGATTCTCTTTGAAAGATGGTAGTATAATCATCCTCAACTGAATTTTTTAGGACATAATAAAAAATAACTGATGAGATAGAGAAATTATCCAAAAATTATAAAAAATTTTGAAGTCATGTCAAGTAGACTAAATAGAAGGCCCATCATCTTTGAATTTTCTCAACAAAGATAATGTTTTGCTATGTACTTGAAATTTTTATCATAAATGACCTATACTTAATAGAATTTCTTAAATAATAAAGATTGACTTGACTTAAAGAAAGTTACTTAAATAAGAAAATTGATTGTGCTTGAACAAAGAATGCTAATTAAATGAGAAAATTCATTATATTTAAATGGGAAATTGGATTTGAGAGAAATGTGATCTTCATCTATGTATTTAACTATAAATGATTTTAATGACAATTTTCATTGAACTATAATTAATTTTTTCTTAAGTAAAATTTCTTTTTTAAGTGATACTTCAAACTTTCGCTTAAGCGGAGACAATTTTATCATTTAAGAAAATTTCTTTCAGAAAACTAAGTGAGAATATCTTGAAAAAAACCAGTGCTTGCTTTAGCTTAGATCTATACTTTAGTAGTTAGAGAACTTTTTTCTTATATTTATAATTCTTTTATATTGATAAATCCATATTTCTTCATACTTTTGATAGGTTCTTATTTCAATAAAAAAACTGACCTATTGTTTTTTTTAGTAAATAACTTTTTATTCATACCCTTATTAGATCTATATTTATTAATTTATTTTCTTAATGTTTCTTAGAAAAAAAAAGAGGTAATTTTATTGTATGTATATAAAGTATTGAATTAGATATATTTTGGTTTTGATTTATTTATTTTTTATGTCATTTATACTATTTACAATAACTATATGTAATTTCAAAGTAAAATAATTTAGTTATTATTATATAACTTCTTTATTTTTTTTGTATATAGATTTAAAAATCATTTTGATATGCATTTGAGATTCTTTTAAGATTAACATTGCCCGTTTCAAAATTTCACAAATTTTCTTTTGAAGAATAATTTGATTTAAAAATCATTTTGATATGCAAATAATTCAATTAATTTGTTGTGCTGCTAAAAAAGGCAAATCCAATATATGTTTTAGTGTCAATTGATTTAGACATGACTTAGAATTTTATATCAAAGTTAACTTTGCCAAATGGATATATGTTGTAATATAAGGTTGATATGAACAAATTCATACAAATACTATGAAACACCTAATTTTAAACAATAAACTAAAAATGATTTAGATAGATACACAAGAGTTTATTTTATTTGTTTCTTATTCCAAATTTATAATTAATATATAAATCTATGAATTATATTAGAACTTATTTATTTTTATTATGTAAAAAGATATTCAATAATTAAAACTTAAAATCACAAAAAAATTGAATTCATAGCTAAAGATCATAAGACATGCGATTCCATCAAATATTTGATGAAATAAAAATATATGTAGAGAATATAAAGAGTTGAATGAGAAATTTGTGTTGATAAATAAAGAAGATTAATTTTACTATTTTCATTCATACTCAAAATCACAAGGTCAAAGATTTATTTATACTTATATATTTTGGGTATGACTCATATCTAGGGAGTTAGAGTTTCTTGGTGAAGATGTGTGTCTACTGGTGAAAAGGAGTGCCTCTTGGAATAAAAGGGGTTGGGGGGAGCGAGGACGTGATTGTAATTTTATCTGTGAGTTTGTATATGTCTATATATATGTGTAACCCTATGGGATGAAAATTGTAACTTCTCTGAAATAGTGAAACCGCCGCTCGCTCCCAATGACGTATGCAATTCTTTGTTGAACCTCGTTAAATCTTTGTGTTCTTCTTCTGATTTGTGTCGATTCCTGTTTTATTCCGCTTCAATTTTCACAACAATACAAAGATCATTCTAAAAACATTTCATAAACTAGCATAACCTAGAACAGTTTAAAATCAAATTTTCCATATTCTAGTGGATGTGGAACACTAAAATATACTTTAGTAAATATATTCTTCAAAATATTTCTAATATTTAATAATTTTGATTTAATTCTAAACTCGATCCCCATCCTTAAGCTTGAGAAATGCAAGCTTGGCCAGAACAGCATTAAGAGGACCACCAATGCCATCTTCTTTATCCCTCAACGAAGGTATCATTGCATAAGCCTCCTCACAAGTCTTCGGACCAGCATTCGCTATCATACAGATCTCCCAATCTGTGACACCATATTCCTTCAGAGTTTCCACAGCTTCTCTGACATCTTTCGTATTACTATAACGAACGCCATCTTTCGTCTGCAGCAACGCTTTGTTAAAAGCAACGGGCATTATGACATCGTCGAGTTTGGCCAACTTTTCATGAATCTCTTGCAGAATATCTGCTGCTTCGCAGTCTAGAAGTAATTTGGCATCTGGGGGGATTTCAGTTTCATGCTGCTCTTTCTTTTTTGTACGAGGAGGATGAGGAGGAGCACATCGAGGTGGGCTTATTTCTTCAACAGAAGCTGAATCATCGGAATCGGAGGATATATCGATGACTGAAGTGCTGGCTACGTTGGTCGGTTTTGGCACAGATCTTGGCTTTCTCACAGCCCAGTTCGGAAAAACCTTTTTTTTGCCTTTGCCTTTGTCCATGTCTCCTCTCTCCGCCATGAGCAAGTGGGAGCTTGGATACTAGATAGTATAGGTGATATGAAGAACGATGAAGATATCTGCATGTTGATTGTGTTAGGGTAGTAAGAAAATCAAGCATTGATTTTTAATCACTTTATTGATTCTTTTGGAGAAATGTCATCTCTATAAAATAGCCTCTATGAAAACGTATTACAGACATGTGAATGAATTTGTCATCTATAAAAACTTCTATATTTAATGCATGGTCTGAAACAATGAATATGTGACACGCTTTCATTGAAGTCCTATTATAGTTTTGCATCAGGACTCCTCATATAATACTTTTTCTAACTTGTGATGTACTCTCATACATATCATGCTTGTAATATTCTCTCGCTTCTATGATGTGCGCCATTTTATCGATTCTTATATCATCATTGAAATGAGAACCACTTTATACATTGTTTTAATTGATCAAACTCATTTTTTTGACTTATAGGAACGGATTTGGTAATATATTTGATGCAAATTGCAGAGGATTTCTATGTATTTCTGTTTCTACTATATGGCAAGGTTAACTAGTTTGGAAAGGCTTTAAAAAATACTTACTTTATGAAGCCTTATTTATTTGCTTCAAGAAATTCTATCATTTTATTAATGTCCTAAGCATTTTAAAAATTAGATATATTACTAGATGTATGAATATAATGAAATGTTGAATAAGTAGTTGGATGGCATAATGAATACTCATAATCTATTATTCACAAGACTTTTTAAGAAAATGCAAAGTAAACTCCATTTGTTTTTATGATACATTATAAGTGTAGATAGGTTTAGGTTTATACAATCAAGTTTTATATATTGCAACTATATCCTTAAATATATTTGTAATGCATAAGTTGTAATTATATCTAATTTTCCCAAGTAGTGATTAAAAACTAGAAAAAAAAATGAAAAAAATAAAAGATGCTTATTACCTAAAAGAAAAAAAGCTAGGGAGCATATATAGGTTGGTGTGTATCATTCCTTAGGCTTGTCATCAAATCCCCTATTTATAAGTGGTACTTATAAGTTGTGGTAGAGGCAAAGCTTTAGAGGGAGTTTTATATCAAAGGTAAATGCATGAATTATAAAATATGAACTAATAATAAATAATTATAAAATTTATGTGTTAGACATGCACATACATAGGAATTGTGCGGTATGTATGTAAATGTTTATTATTTTTATTACTTTTTGGATAACACAAACAAGGTATATGACATATAAAGAAGCTATATTTTGATAGAATTAATTTTCTCCAAATAAGCATATGAGAACACATTTGTCCAAATAGTAGCATTATGAGGCATATAATTTAATTTCTTTTGAAATATCAATGTGAGGCATAAAATTTACTAATTATCCCGAAAATGCTATGATGCACCGAGCCTTTAGTACAAGCAGACATACAGTGTCTAGCACATGTCAGACACACGGGTTTAAAATGTGTCGAACACATCTACTAAATGTCCAATTTAAGGAAAAAAAAATAATCGGGCATATGTATGATAACTATTTTCCATTCTTAAATATCATAATTTTTTTTATCCTTAATAATGTCAAGACCTTTATTCATGTATGTATATGTATGTATGTATGTATATGTATGTATATATATATATATATATATATACACAGCACTTGCAAACTCATAAATATGAACTTGGCTTAAACCTCCACATTTCACTCATCCTTTATTTCTTAAAAAAAAAATTATCAGTGATGCCCCATTTCTTATGTAATACATGTCTAATAACTTTGCTTATTTACATTTATAACTTCCAAATCTCTCAAATCACACAAGAAAATGTAAATTTTTAACATTTAAAGAGTAAATGTTAAATTTGTAACCTAAATTATTTGGGACTCGTTTATCGTCTCATCAGGAAATTATGATCACACAGATCAAGACATTAGAAGGAAGTTGCGAGCACACAGATTGAAGGTTTCAATTGTTTGATGAAGCTTATAATATCATTTAGATTGCAATCCGTGTGCTATTAGTATAATGAGGTCTTGCTAAAACTATAAATATACATCTTCTATTTTGTGCAAAACACTCTCTACTTGTAATCTCTTATTTGATATAATGAATTCTTCTCATGGACTTATGATTTTTTTAATATTTGGTTTTTCACATAAAATTTGTGTGTTCATTCTATTGCTAATTTTATTATATGTTGAATCAATTAATATCAAGTTATAACAAGTGGTATCAGAGCCAGGATTGATTTCAATGGCGGCAACAATAAAGTACAATATCCCTCTTTTGAGATCACAAAACCATATTTTCTCTTTGCCAGGTTAAGATGCAAGCAGTCTTAGCTGAAATAAATCTAGAAGATGCGCTACTTGGGTTCGAAAAGATGCCCTCATCATGGACGCTAAAGAAGAAACACATAATGATCAGACGACTCTTTCTCGAACTCATCTTTATTTATCAAATCAGATTGTGTAGGATGTTTTGAAGGAGAAGACTACTGCTACGCTGTGGCTCAAGTTAAAATTGTGCATGACGAAAAGTTTGACTGGCAAGTTGCAATAGAAGCATTGTTTACACTCTCATAGAATGATAGAAAGTGCATCTGCTATAGATCACTTAACTGTCTTTAAGAAAATCATATGTGATTCAGAATCCGTAGAAGTTAAGAATGACGAAGGAGACTTAACATTAATCCACTTGTGCTCTTTGCTTCATCTTATATAATGTTAGAGATACAATGTTTTATGGGCTAGATACACTTACTCTATATGAAGTATATGATGCTCTATTTTTCTAAGGAGAATAGGAAGCAACTTGTGGATGAATCTTGCTCAAGGAGAAGGTCTTATCATTCAAGTTAAAACTCAAGAAATGAATTTTAGTGCTGATATAAAGAGTAGATCAAATTTTTGAAATAAGGATAAGATCTTTAATTACTGTAAGAAAAAATGCCACATTAAATATGAATGTTACAAATTTATAGAATAAAATTAAAAAGTAACTTCAGATCAGAAAGACAAATAGTTAGATCATTTATGTGAAGTTAGTGTTGTTGAACAAGCTATTAATGATTGTGAACTTGTAATTGTCTCCAGCGAAGAACCTTGTGATGTTTGAGTTCTTGATTCATCTTGTATGTTTTGTGTGTGTCCCAATAGTAATTGATTTTCAACATACGAGTATTGTGGCATCAAAGAGTACTGTATTAATAAGTAATATTGCTGCTTGTAAGATAATTGATCGGTGCCAAAACTGTTAGAATCAAAGTGTTTGATAGAGTCATCACAACACTTGGAGAAGTGAAACATGTCCTATATCTAAAAAGAATGCTATTTCTTCAAGTAAACTTGATGCTAAAAGGTACAAAATATTTCTTTGGTGATGGTGATGTTTTGAAGGTTTGCAAAGGATCTCTTATTATGATGAAGGGACAAAAGAAGGACGCTGGACTATATGTCTTGCAAGGCTCTATTATAAAAGGTGATGCAACCGTTACTACTTCTTTGATATCAGAATATGCAGTAACAAGATTTTGGAATATGCACCTTGGGCATACGAATAAGAATAAGATGACTGTACTTGGTAAAAAGGAAATTCTAAATAGTCAAAGCGTTACTAAATTGAAGCTTTGTGAATATTGTGTATTTAGAAAATAGGAAAGAGTTAATTTTAATATTTTTATTCACAATACTAATGGAATATTCGACTACATACATTCTAACATTTGGGGACTATCTACATCACCACCTAAAAGAGATGTCAGATATATGTTGGGGTTCATTAATGATTTCTATAAAATAGCTTTAGCATTCTGAGCCAAAAGAGTGATGTTTTTACTACCTTTATGGAATGAAAGGTCATGATCAAGAAGTTATTCTTAAGTTTTCCTAATGGGGTAAATGTTATAGCTAGCAACAATGTGCCTTAAGGACTTGTCTAACCATACTAAATAAGTTTTGTTTGAAAAGGAAACCATTAATTATCATGTTTATAGAAAAGTTTATAAAAGGATTTGTCTTAGAAATCCTTAAGTATTAAGATACTAACAAGTTAGATGGTAGTAAATTGTTGAAAGTTGTATTAAATAAACAAGTAAAACTCTCCATGTACTAATATAAATATGCCTTATTAAAAAAAAGTTTATATTTTTCTATTTTATTGGTTGTTATTGTACGTTCTAGTTAATAGGAAAAAATATTATGTGCTTTGTCTAGCTTGATGCATTTGGACTTCATGTAAAATGAAGTTGTTATGTTGTACATATTATTGTACCTAAAGTTCGAATGCATTAGAAAAAGTTAAACATTTAATATTCTTTTTGTTAATAGTCAGCTTCCCCTTCTTTAGTTAGTTTCTTATTTCTTGCATTAACACTTTATCTATATAATTATTTTCTTTTACTTAATTTTTGTTTTTTGACATTATTAACCACATCCATTATCCTTGTACAAAAGTTTTCCCTCTTTTGTTGTTTTTTAAATATGAATTGATAAAAATTCCATCTCTCTTGATAGAAAACTTTTGTTGCGAGAGAATTGAAGGCCACAGTATGTTGTTTAAGAGTTGACTCTTACAAATTGGGGTTACAATTATAAGGATCAACAAATGGACTTAAGACATCCATATGCTTATTGAATTGTTCAATTGTATCAATTTGGATTGCACTTTTGCACCTCAAGCTTTATCTTTTTTTTTACTACATTGCACTTTTATCTCTTGGATAAGATAACACATGGATTAACAATAAGAATTCTCTCTCCATGTTGGATTAACTACATTATATATAACATAAGTCTATTAAAAATATAAGAAGGTGTTGTCACATATGACACTTCAATTTTAGTTTTAGGCATTTTAATCCAATGAATATGAAGGTATTAATGCATTTTTTTGTGTCTTTTTTTTTGTTCCGTGGAGTCAATAGTTTTTAGTTCCTAAAAGATCCCATATTTTCAATCTCCATTGATTCTCATAGGTTCTATTCTAAAATTTACTTTACCATGCAAAAAACAATTCGACTTAATTAGGCTACATACAAGTGTTTCCTCCTTATCATTATCCATAACTACAGACAAGTGTTTCCTCCTTATCATTATGCATTCTAGGATATGCCCAAGATATAATTGATAGTAGAATCTTCTTGTAACAATTTTAAAATTATTTTAATAATTTTGAGAATTTATTTTTTTAATTTAAAATAAATAAAATGTGTTTATATGGCATTCTTTATGTTAATTGACCTCTAAAATAATCATATGAGACTTAATCATGCAAGTAAATATCATCAAAAAACAAAATCATGATGATGGCAGTGACATTTATAATCATAAGTAATTATATGTGAAATCAAATCACAACAAAACATATACAATACAATAGAAGGTTGTCTAACTCAAGAATTTGAAACCAAAATACAACAAGCACTTCAAAGATAACAAGGAAATGCACAATAGGAACATAAAACTGAAGAGCAGAAAGCTAGATTCTCAAACACGAAATGTAAATGTAAAACAAGAGCATTCGAATTAAGAGAACAATGGGAATGGCTAAACACCCTAGGGCACTACTTAAGGATACATAAATCTTCACTTCTATCCATCAAGAATATTGGAAGCAGATGCAAAAACCAAACAAATCTCTCTACCCTCGAATTAAAACATAAGGGTGTCTAATATAGACTAGTTGCTCCTTGAAAACTCCTTAGTACAACAAAAATGAAAAGTAAGAAAAGAAGGTTAATTACAACTATGGCAGTCTGACCTCCCTCCAAACAGACAAAACATTAACTTTGATGTCATTTTCTAGGGGTTGGAAATGCTTCGTCATGAAGTTCACAATCTAAATCAACTTCATAATGAGGAGATAAATATATAATTGCGAACATAGCTACCACATTATTATTCACCAGAATATCAATTTGATAAGTAATGACTGATACATATTCAAGGCAATGACAATTTCATTCAAGGCCATGGCCTTGAGTGATACATATTCAAGGTAATGGAAAATTTGGCAATGGCAAATTGAGTGATACATAAACTCAAGGCAATGAAAATTTTATATTACTCTTGAAAAAGGTTTTAATTATTTAAAAAATTATAGTCCTGAAGTAGTTTTTTTTTAAACAAGTTATGACTTCAAAAATTGATTGGATATCAGGTTTGAAGCGATTTTGAAAGTTTTATGGTTTGGAAAAAATGTCTGAAAGTTTGAAATGATAGGTTGACCAGAATTTACAGTTTTTGAAATGATTTGAGACTTGATGTTTGAGATTGAAGATTTGGATTTGAGTTTTGAAATTGAAGGTTAGGATTTCATTTTTGAATTTGAGATTTTGTTTTTTTGTTTGGATTTGACCCTAACTAGACTAGGGGAAGAATAAGATGGAGGGATTCCAAGATAGAGGTGAAACCTTAATCCTAGAATAAATCTAAACTATCAAGCAGATTATATGGGTGGACTAACTTAAATTTTGGTAATAGTGTCCCCGATCTTAATGCCCATAACTTTCTATCATCCCTGTTGCATTAGGATCCTTACTAACCAATTAGATAGTATAGAGGTCTTCATTATTACCAAGAGATGACTAATGTATTCCTTGATACTATTAGGTGATTTAGGATGTTTTTGTTAGTAACCATGGGTTATTTCATCCTAGGGCAACTATATAATTCAAGGGGATAAGACTGTTTGTTTCATATGTCCTTAACTTAGTACTTGCTATGGGTACATAGTAGTCTGATCAAGGCTTCTAGACCGGACAATTGTAGAATATGTGCGATCCTTAGTTTTGTTTCTTAGTTGATTAACCTAGGGCTTCTATGTTGATCCTAAAATTAATCATTGGTTTTGTTTCTAAGGGTCTGTTTAGGAGCGGTTCCATTCCGAGTATGGCTTCGTGCCTCAATTTTCACCCGTTTGGGGCAACGTCCAAGCCGCGGCTTCCGACGTTTTTGATAAATGCGGGCAACAGGTTTGACCTCACGGCTGGCATTCCAAGATTGCATTTTTACACGTTACTCCTCCCGTCTTCTTTGAGGGTTGCTACTTCGAGACTCGCAGTCGCAGTTGACAAGAGGAGAATTGGAGAAAGAGGGTAGTGTCTGAGAACTGGCGGCGATGACACGATTCGACATGATGCAATAGTGTTCGACGAGATTCACCGCTATCATCTTCTTGCTCTTTCTCTCATTTGTTCAGTCCTTTGCCTCAGCTGAACCCTATCTCGAGTCGGTTCGTGTTGTCTTTCAAGTTTTTTTGACTTTGATCTCTTGTGATCTCCTAATCTCCTTGCATGTTCCTTCTCACCATCACTAGACTAGTTGTTTGATTGCATTAGGTCTCTCACTGGATCGGGTTGCATCTCTTTTCCATCGTTCACAACCATCTGTTTGTGAATTTGTTGTATCCCTAGAAGTTCTTATGAATTTATTTTGCTTTATTCCTTTCAGAAGTATTTATAACTTAGAATTGACCTTAGTTTGTAGTCTTCTGATTTTTATGGTTAATGCAGTTCTTTCTAATTTAGTTTTTTTAGCTCGGTTGAATTATAAGCATATATCATATTATGTTGTGCCCACTTCATCATACATGCAAATTTGTTGATTAAGAACCCTTTATTCGTTCACTTTGCTGACAATGAGAATCTGATCTATCCTTGAGCACTTCGAGCTACTCATACTCCCAAAAGAAAGAAAGAAAGAAAGCAAGAAAAAAGGAGGAATATAAGAAGGAGAAATATTATTCATTTACTTTCATATCATATTCTCTACTTTCTTTTCTCAATTTTGTGAAAGGATTTTCATTGGTGTGTTGTTCTGCTTGAATTTATTTTTGTATTGGGTAATGCTGATGAAATTCATCAAGGAAAATGATCTATGCCCCTCTTCATGTTGAGTAGGAGTTTTGATAACCAATGAATTTTTGCTTATGAAGTATCAAATATGTGGTTTTCACGATTCTGTTTTAAACAACTTTACGAAATAGAGGCATAACTGTTATTTTTTTAGAAACATCTGCCTCATAGCTGTTTTCACATAATCACAACAAATACAGTCAGATTCCTTGCAACATCTTCCCGGGCAGCACAGCTGCCCCAAACTGACTCTAAGTTGGCCATGTGGAATTTTGTAAATTTTTAATTTTTTCTAATATTAAATTTTAAAATATTTTTCTTTTTAAATTTGGTCTTGGAATTTCTTAATTTTTTTAAATTTTATTTTTGTAGACCTTAGTTTGATTAATATAATTATTTGATTGAATGGTTAACCTTTTTTTTTTTTTATATCTAAATTAATTTAGGTCAAGTAAATGAATGACCCAAATCATTAAGGGTGGCCTTAGAGATTTGCTGAGTTCATTTGATATATCTTGGAAATTACATTATTTTATTTTACTTTAATTTAGAAAAGCTTTTGAAATTTCATCCTGATCTTTCTTCATATAGTATATAAAACTTGAATTGCCATTACTAAAACTAATAATCTCTCTAACATAATGAGAGAAGTAAAATTTAGTGAATGCTAACATGATATGAATGAGGCTACAGTAAATAAGTAGTTAGAAAATTACTATGTATGTGTGTGTGATCATTACTATAATAAGATAAGTAATAATGTGAATTTTTTTTAGTAAAAAATTAAGTAAAAAATATTTCAAGCATAGTTGATATATTTATATAGGATTTCATTTTCTCTTGTTTCAAAAAATTTCTCCTCATTAATGACTCTTACATAATAACAAGCCTTGTGCTCTCTTTTAATGTATAATATTTAGAGAGACATTACTATCTTTGAAAAAGTTAATGCAACCATTGTTTTTTAATTTTATGTAATGTTATTATTGGGCCATATTATTTAATTTATGTGCTTACCTTTAATGTAACTTTTCTATAAAGCTTTGACTATGTGGCCACTTATAAATATGTATATTGAAGAAAAGGTATGACACGTATTAAGTTATTGTCTCAAGCTTTCTGCGATTTGGTTATACAAAGTCATTGAGTTTTCCCTCTCTTTTTCTTTCTTAATCTTTCTTGTTTTGTAGCTAATCTTAAAATCAATATTAGATTGCCGGTCATGAATAAAAAGGGATTTAATACTTGCATACCATTTGATGATTCTAAAGCTTTAGATAGATTAAAAAAAGCTGATTACTCTTTATTACATTTTCCCAAGTAAAGAAAAAATTTCTAGTTTAAGACGAAGACAAAAAAATGGTTGAGTTTCTTGATTAGAGAAGGGGAGATCATATATATCCCTAGAAGGAACACAAAACTTATAGTAATTTAACAAACAAGGTAACATTAGTCCCAAATAAGAATTAAAATAGAAAGTAAATGGAATAGAATAGTACACATCGATAAATTTATTTCAAATAAAAAAATTTATCACGACCAATTTTCCATTTAATTTAGCCATTAATCTCAACATATTTTGTTGAAGCCTAATGCAACGTCACATAAAACTTTTTGTATTTCTTTGATATCGATTTGACATAAAATTGAAATACTTTTAATTATCCCTAGTCGAATCATCTTTTGATTTTATATTATTGGATATAAAGTGGTGGAAAGTTTAGGCACAAGTTTTAAGATTTAAAAAGAGTACTAGTTGGGGGAGGAGAAGAAAACACAAGGATTGTTGGCTTCCAATCAAATGTCCTACTCGATCTTAGCCAATTTTTAAGGATGTAAAAACCATTTGATTGTCATAAGGTGTTGATTCAATTGTAATTTGTTTGACATTCTTTTTTTTAATCTAAAATAACCAATGGATCATTAATTTCTTGGCCAAAAAGGTATATAGAAAATTTGATATAAAGATAATTAAGACGTTATAAATATATATTTTCTCATCACTACTTTATAAAAAAATTGACAGATCAATAAAATAACTAAAGAAAAAGTAGAGGGATCAATAAAATAATGCTGAATTTTCTTACTGTAATGATTGAATTAATGCATTAATTTTTTCTCCTAATATGCATACTGTTTTTCCAGTATCTGCGTTCTTATGGAGGAGAATCAGGACGAAATACAAAGCCAAGGAATAGATTTGAACGCATATGTGTCTGCTTCAGAGGAAATTCATGTCGTTGCTCCCAATTCAGAGGTGTTGGACAGCACGAGCCACACTTTGGAGCTCCTACCTGAGATCGTGCCTGATGGGCTGACGTAAGTTTTTTTATGATAGCATGGTAGTGTTTTTTTTTTTAATTTAATATAAAACTCAACATATTTTCTTTTTAGATTTCAACCCTCTACGTTGGCTATTCCTATCATCAGAGATATTATACAGAGCAACTACGACGCTCCATACATATCCTGGACGAAGATCCCAGAAACAGTTCGGGATATATGGTTTAGAGAGTTTAGGGTATATACCCAACATATTAATTTTAAGTTATATATACATTTTTATCATTCTAACATATTTAAATTTTTTTTGCAGGAGTGGTTTTTTTGGAGGCCTGAGCATGACATAAAAATTAGGAGGAGCTTCGAACACAAAGGGAGCACTTGTCTTTGTGAGATGTTTGTGGAGATACGGAAGACGCGTCAACGCCCTTTTTGGATCAAGGAGGATGTGTTCGACGCATTGTTCAGGGTCTGGGATTCTCCAGATTACCAAAAGTTAAGTCAGCAGAAGAAACTCAATGCGTGTCATACCAAATGTTAAGTCAACAGGCGATCTTCTTCCAATAAATGATTATTTGCTATTGGAGAAAAAGAAAAAAAGGAAGAGTAACTTTCAATTGAATTTTCAACCTAATCTAAGCTATCTTTAGCATGTGAATCATGATGGGATATTTTCATCAGTGGAGCAACTATGACCATTTGATTGTTATAAAAGAGTTGATTCTGTTGTAGTTTGACTGATATGTTATTTTCTATCTTGAATACTCAATGGATGATGAATTTTTTCAGTCACAAAATGCATTTAATTCACCTCATTGATCAACAGATTGGTAGCAACCAATAGAAGAAGGAATAGACAATAAAAAAGAGAGTTTGATGCCACAATATTTTTGGAACCACTGAAGGTGTGAGATTATAAATAGCCATAATTGGGATGCCAACACTCAAAATTTTCATTATATTACAAGTAGATAAATCCTGATTAAAAATCTTTTAATGGGACTAAAATATAAAAGTTCTTTCCATTTTAGCATTTTTCCCATTATCGCACATTTGAGAGCAAAACTTAATATAGTCTAAAATTTGTTAAGCATTATAAAATATAGCCTAAATCACCTTAACAATAGATTGCCTAGTAGGTATTGCTATTTGTACCTTCATTCTAAGAGGTTTATCAAATAGAGAAGTCAGACTGAATATAATTTTATGGCTAAAGAGATGAATTTTATAGAGTGGAAACGAGACATAAGCTGAGACAATAAGGCATTCATTAATCATGTTAGAATCATAAAACCAATTATTTAATCTCACAAAGCAGCCATCAATTTAAATTTATTGATGTAAAAACATAACTTGTAGTTTTTGATCCTACCAAGCCTTAGAAATAAACTTTATATGTTCAATAATGAAATGGAAGAGAAAATTACTTAAACAATGGGCTGACAGGAATTTCCTGTTAGCATTCAAGAGGGGTCATAACTCTCAAAAATTTATCTACTATTTGTAGATGGTGTGGATCAATTTAAAATATATGCATTTATATATACTTCTCCATGTAAATTGATAAAATTCACTTCATATATGTAATTCATTCCATGAAAGGTCATATTCTCGGGACATCCTATACATACATACATACATACATATCTATATATATGTATGCATATGATGTCTTGAGAGTATTGTTTTAGAGTTTTAATCTACCATCCAAAATTTTAATACTTCATCTTTTTAAAACAACTAATAAAAATTTAATTTTTGAAGTGCTTGTGATATTAGAAATTGATGGAAAATTCGTTGAAGCAATAATTTTGGTATCAATAATCCTTATTTTCACAGCTCTTGCTTAAAAAATAAGTGACAGATCAACAAAAAGTTAGTAGATTGATAAACAATGTTGAATTTCTTTACTGCAATGATACAACTAATGCACAAAGGCCAATAATTTTTCTCATAATATGTGCACTGTCTTTCCATTATTCGAGTTATTATGGCAGAGAATCGACACAAAAAAGAAAGTCAAAGAAATAATGATAGAAAGATCCAAATTCAAATTTTAAAAATAATCCAGCTAAAAAAGATCCATAGCTCTAATCCAACTTATCCTATGGCTAGATTAGTGAATTTAGTGATTGTTAACATGATCATGTATGGGGCTACAGTGATAGAAATAAGAACTTATAAAATAGTAATTCAGCTTCTACTACTTGTTTAATACTAATTCAGCTATTATTTCTTGAATAATATAATTGCAGTTATACATAACAAGTAATTATGTATAATAAATTCTTCTCTAATTCTGTACATAATATACGTACTCGCAGCTTCCTTTCCATGTCAAAATTGCCAAGGCATGTGCAACCCCTCAATTCCCCTCTAAAATCTACAGGGAACTCTCTCCTCGTAAAGAGATTTTTCAGGCATCTAAGCCAAAAAGATATATCTTCATTTTATCTCATAGGATATTGTGTTAGAGCTACCATAGCAGCAGTCTAATCTAAGCATTTTCTAAGTGCTCTTATCATGCTGATAGAGATCATCGTTGCTGATCATATTATCAGATTATCATAAGTTGTTCATGTTTATCTTTGATAGGTGCCTTGCTCTAACACTCCTTGGATGATAGAGCCTTTGGGCATTATCATATTATCACACACATGATTAGTCACTCATATGTTCGATTTATGATTGTATAATGTTCAGTTTGAGCATGAACCAAGCTTTATCAAATAATTTTGATACTTTGCTTGCTTAATTTTATTTGGCTTGTTTATATTAATTGAAGAAGCTAAGATTTTAATTAAGTATATATGATTTTTTATATAAAATCATAATTTTGATTTGTACTTGTTTCTTCATATCTATTAAAAAAAAAGCTAAAAATTCAAATAAGTAATTGATTTGTTTTTACTAAATTATTAGATATTAATTTAACAAAATTTAAATAAATAAGCAGTTGGATAAGTTTAAATTTAGTATTTACTAGTTTATATCAAGTAAATAATTTTTTTGCAATCAAAATAATTAAAGTAAGTATTAATAAATTAATTCATTGAAAAAAATAGATTAGAAGAAAATGCATAAAATTTTTATTTATATTGATATTAAATTATAATATGTTATTACTAAATTTATTATGAATTATGTTCTAAAGATAGAATGTTATATAATTTGTTCTAAATTTATTATTCATTTATTCAAATGTTTGATCATATAAATATAGAATATTTAGCAAATTACATGTGAGTTAGAACGTGTTTAAATTTGAATCATTTAACCCTCGAGTTTTAATGAAATGTTTAAAGTTTTTTATTTACTAGTTTAAAAAAACATGAGCGAGTCTTAATCAAGCCGAGTTCAAGTTGTTCGTCAAGTACATTGGTTCATATACAGCCTTATATACAACATATGATTATGCCTTTCAAAATATGTTATCGAAGTCTTTAATATTTTTAATTTTATATTTAAACTTTATTTTTAAGCATAAACTATAATTACAAGCAAATAGATTCATAATTTTTTCAAATATTTTTTAGGGTAGCTCATTTAAATATAACTCCTCTCTTACTTTATGATTCAATCAATATATTCTTTTAAAAGTATATAAGAATATGTTTTGTCCCTTTGAGATTTACTTGATCACACCTATTAATATTTTTTTTCAAAAAAAAAAAAAGAATAGCAATTATGTTTCATTATGTTTATTCATATGTTTGCTTGTCTATTTGTTTAACTTAAAAGATATAAGGTGAATAGCATAAAATAACAAACTACAAAATATGCCTATGAAACCCTACTCTAAGCAGTAACAACTAGGGCAATCAAAACGGCTCGTTGTTCACGAATAGCTCGTGTTTGGCTTGTTAAGAAGCTCGTGTTCGGCTCGTTCGCTAAGTTAACGAGCCGAACACGAACAACACCAACAAATATTTGTTTGTTCGTGTTTTCGACTCGTTTTGGCTCGAAATACTACTAATCAATTATATATATAATTTTGATGATAAGTAGTCTTAAAAAATCTAACTGACTACAATGCTATAAAGATTTATAATCAATTAAAAGTATTAATTAAGAAACTAGAATAAAAAATATTAATTTAGATTCAAATGATAATTTAAATCTTGTCACAATACTTAACATCTTATGACTACATGATTAGGATTGTCTAAACGACTCTTTGTTCGTGAACGGCTCGTATTCGGCTCGCTAAGCAAACGAGCCGAACACGAACACACTTTTTGAGCTCGAAATATAAACGAGCCGAAAACGAGTTCGGCTCGTTAACACCCCTAGTAACAACAGTCAACATAAATCACCATAATATCAAAAACACCCAAAGAATACAAAAATTATTACATTCTCATCCGAAACTCTGTGTATGACAATATTGTAAATTGTTGTTCACAGATTCTCATACAANGTTTAAATTTGAATCATTTAACCCTCGAGTTTTAATGAAATGTTTAAAGTTTTTTATTTACTAGTTTAAAAAAACATGAGCGAGTCTTAGTCGAGCCAAGTTCAAATTGTTCATCAAGTACATTGGTTCATATAGAACCTTACATTCAACATATGATTATGCTTTTCAACCTTACATACTCCCTTTTTTTTCTCTAATCAATTATATATATAATTTTGATGATTAGTAGTCTTAAAAAATCTAACTTACTACAATGCTATAAAGATTTATAATCAATAAAAAGTATTAATTAAGAAACTAAAATATTAATTTAGATTCAAATGATAATTTAAACCTTGCCACAATCCTTAACATCTTATGGCTACGTGATTAGGGTTGTCAGAACGACTCTTTGTTCGTGAACGGCTCGTATTCGGCTCGCTAAGCAAACGAGCCGAACACGAACACACTTTTTGAGCTCGAAATGTAAACGAGCCGAACAAGACCCCTAATAACAACAGTCAACATAAATTACCATAATATCAAAAACACCAGAAGAATACAAAAATTATTACATTCTCATCCGAAACTCTGTGTATGACAATATTGTAAATTGTTGTTCACAGATTCTCATACAACGTAAAACTATGCTGCACATGAAATCTGAATGCATCGAACTTCCATACGTAATATTCTCTCTCCAGCTCACAAACTAGGAGGCATTATTGTTATACATCATAAGTTGGTTGTCGTCCTTGGATAAAGCTTCATTGTTGTAGAGCCAGCTTCAAGTTGAAAGCTTCCAGATAATAAGAAGGAGGAAGTTAACAATAATGAATAAGAAAGGAGAATTAGCAGCCCTGGTGCCAAAAGAAAATATGGTGTTGGCGAAGGTGATGAGGCGGTAGATGTAGGGAAATACAAACAAAGACAGGGTTCCTATGAACAGGATTTTGGCAAAGCGGACAAAACGCTTTATCATAGAAACTCGAAGCAAAACCTGTATTGCAGTCATTGGAAATATGCTGAAGAGAAATAATACCAAATGTAATTATGCTGCAGGTTCTTTCTATGAATTTTTATAGTTTTTAGGGTTATTTATATACATGCAGATGATAGCTATGATCGCATGTAAGGAACCATTATATTTGTTACAAATAGAGATTATTATAATTTGATGACATGCCATGAAAAGTAAGGATGGACATGCTAAATTCGACGAATTTATATACTTATCGAAGCATAGTGAATGCATACAATTGAATTTGATCAACCATGATGGAATGCTACCAGTGATTCATAGGAATCTAGCTCAAATAACCAAATTTAACCCTTTTTAATTAGAGTTCACTCAAGAAAATTTAATATGCTTGCATGAATATAACAATGCTTATATGGACTTTATTTATGTAGCATAAGAAAATAATAATTGTCGGCAAGTAAGTTTTAAAATATACTATAAAAGATTTGTTGAAGTTAATGGATACTATTCACCCATTTTAAATGTGGTTAGGTAGCTGAGTACAATCGATACAACATGATTATACCGAGTAAATTTGAGTCTCATGTTCTTATATCACTATTTATGTTAGTTAGTATTACTATTCACCACTGGTTTACAAGAAGGCAAATAAATAATGTAAATTCAATAAAGGGATATATAACTCAATATAACTGATACAACATGGTTGTACTGAGATGAATTTGTTAATGATACTTTTGTATGCAAAACTAAATTTACGTGTGAGCTCTTCAGTGCAACCATATTGTATCAGTTGTATCGAAGCTATATCAAATTTTATAAAGGCGGTTAGGTAGCTCAATACAATATGGTTATACTGAACAAATTTGAGTCTCTTGTTATTAATCTCGTTGTTTATGTTAGAACCTTTATCTAATTAATAAGTTTTAAATTTGGTTATTTGAGCTAGATTCCTATGAATCACTGGTAGCATTCCATCATGGTTGAATGGTTAGAAAATAAATAATAAAAATAATAATTGTCGGCAAGTAAGTTTAAAGATATATATGGGAAGATTTGGCAAAATTAACGGATACGATCCATCGATTTTTTTTCCCATTGAATTTAAGGTTAAATTTGCGATCTTTTCCGCAAGATTTACAAGCAAACCACTCAATTCAATATGTTTTTACATATCAAACTCCTAAACTTTGATTTTTACATATATGCCACATTTTATATTTTTTTATGTTTTATAAAAATTTTGGGGTACAAATATGAAAAATGAAGTTCTGTTGTTAGGTCTGTATACATATAAGAATTGGATGTGGTATGTATGTAAATGCCAATAGAGTTTTTTGGGAAAATTCCTAATGCAAGAAATTTGTTAGAGATATATGTATAGGGTTAGGGGCTAAATATTTAAATGTATAAATTTAGTTGAGCTTCGGCCACCCTCTGGTCAAGCTCAAGCTTAATCAAGTAATAGAGTTCGAGCTAGAACTTAATTCACTATTTCAAATTGGTTTGCGCATTGTCATGTTTATTGAGAGAGAGAGAGAGCGCGAATAATATTAATTCAATTCAGTATTATAATAAAATGACAAATAGATAAGTCAGATCATAAGCTAATGAGTTAAGTCTAGGCTTGCTTGAGCTTTACTTGTTTGCTCATCTCACGAGCAACTTATCGGGTCTAGCATGAGCTGATTCATGAGTCTGCTTGGATTAGTTACACCCATAGTGTATATAAATGCTCTTATACATATGATTAGGATTCGTCTAGGTTTAGATAGAGTTTGCCAAATGTGCATTGAAAATTTTGGATAGGATTAATTTAATGAGATTTTACATACAATCCACTCAATTTCTAAGAATTTACATTGTTAGGAGTTATGATAGGAAATAATTTATTCTTATAAATAAATTATTTCCTTAGAATTAGAGTTATGTTAGGAAATAATTTATTCTTGTAAATAAATTATTTCCTTAGAATTAATGAGATATTTATTTCCCTATTTTATGTTATTTCCTATATCTCCTAATAATTAATGCGAATTAATTATTGGAGATACTAAGTGTTATACCCTTCCTTTCATATCATTTACCTTTTATTATTTTTCCTATTACAAGATTATTGTAAGGGTTATTTATAACCACATTCATATCAATGAAAAGGTGTGTATTCTACCACATTATTCTGAGTTTTAACATACATATATAACACCTAACTTTAATATTTTCTTTTTGTAGAAGTTTACATACATAGCACCCAATTCATATACATTTACAAATCTCGCCCCCAAACTTTAATTTTTACACTCTAAACACACCCTAACCAATGTATAAAAAAGGTGGTTTACACTATTTCCACATTTTCATACATAGGGAAAGTCGCTTTAGATGTAAAAATCAAAGTTTGAGTGTGAGATAAGTAAATGAATATAAGAATTGGGTGCTAAGTAGTTAAATTTCTCAATTCTTTTTACATGCCACCTTAGCTATGCATGAAAATGTGTATAATCTTTTTTGCGGGGTCTTTACATATATTTCGGTTCATTCAATCCTTGCACCGTTCGAATTAGACTCTTTTTAAACCCGACTCCTTAACAAATCTCAAAACATATATTCTAGATCTCTATTCCAATTCAAAACTTATGAAAATTTAGATTCAAATTCATTATCCTATTAATTGGTTGGCTTCGGCCTAATGGCCTCAAACATGAGAGAAATTATTGCATACGGACACCGCATGCATCTCTGCATGCAGTGCCCGATCCTGACCGTAGATCACGGTGATCTACGGTCATGATTATTTCAGTTTTTTTTTTTAAATTTAGGCGGGGTCCACCGAAATACATCATGACCGCATTTACGGTCAGGATCGGACAAGGGCCCATTTGAAATCAATTTTATTTTATATTTTAACATATTTTTAATGTAATTTTTTTTTGTATGTTTTTCTTTTTTTTTTATTTTCTAACATAAATTATTTTTTTAAAAAAATCTTAAAACCAGTTTTTATGTGTTTTTATTGACTTAAATAAAGGCACTACAGTCAATTGAAAATGTAAAAATAAAATAAAATAAAAAAAACAAAAATAATCTCTATCAGGCCTTAAGCGACGGATAAGTTTTTGATTGAACCATGAAGCACAAATAAATCGAAATATCTGCTCCCCAATACACTAATTGCACCAAGATCATACAACCAGTACAGAGAAAATTACCCCCACACAAAACCAACTTCACCTCCCCCAATCTCTAAACTCTAAGCTCTGCAAGATTGATTAGAACATTAATAAGAATATCTTCAATCCATTCCTTTTTATCCTTTAACGACGGTATCCTCGCATAAGCCTCCCCTAAACTCTCTGGACAGATATTTGCTATCATGCTGATCTCCCAATCTTCGCACAAGCCATCGAGGTCCCTCAACACAAGCCTGACAGCACCGGAATCACAGTAATTCCCATGATAGTCTTCTAAAAGTGCAGGTCTTTTACCCTTTGGATCATACATGCCGATTGAGTCAGCATCATCATAACCATCAGAACTAGATGAATATCGTCCGATCACTATTCCTTCAATCACTAGTCCATTCTCTTCCTCCTCAATCATTATTCCTTTGCCTTTATCCTTCTTCAATGTCTCTTCCATCACAATCCCTTTGCCTTTCTCCTTCTTCGGATTCTCATTGATCACTATTCCTTTGGCTTTCTTCCTATCACGATTTTCTTCGATCACTATTCCTTTGCCTTTGTTTCTGTCTCGATTCTCCGCCATGAGAACTCAAATGCTGGAAAAGCAGGATGCATGTTATGAGAAAAAAAAACAGAGATTTTTATGCCTTAATTGTGTTATTGCAGTAAGGAAGTTCAGAACTGTTTTATTGCTCCCTCTAATATATATATATATATATATATATATATATATATATATATATATATATATATATATATATATATATGTATGATCTGTGTATGAAAATATAGACTTATGATGCCTTGATTATTTCTTTAACAAATTTTCTATCAATTTTGTAATATCAAATGCACTTCAAAATTAAATGTACTTATAGATGTTTAAATAAGATGGAATATTAAGAAGTTAGATGATTAAAATACTAAAAGTATTATTTTTAGGATATCATATCTTTATCTATATATATATATATATATATATATAGAGAGAGAGAGAGAGAGAGAGAGTGAGAGAGAGGAGAGAGGGGATGGATGGATGGATGGATAGATAGATAGATAGATACATATAGCCCACAAAGCAACATGTGCTAGACCATCTATTGTTAAGGTACTCTTTAAGGTGTATATTATTTAACAAATTGTATAGTAAATTTGCTTTGTTTTTCAAATGTGTGGGCATAAGCATAAACCTCTAAGCCAAAGAACTTTTATGTTTTGACTCATTAAGCAAGATTTATCTATCTATATTATAATTAAAAATTTGAGCTTTGGGGTTCCAATTATAACTATTTATAATCTTACACCTTTAGTTGTTCCAAGAAATATTGTGGTGTCAATTCCCTTTTATTTTTTTTTATTTTTTGTGACCAAGAAATTCATCATCCATTGGTTATTCAAAATAGAAGAGAAAACATTAGCTAAATTACATGATAATCAACTCTTTTATGGAAATTAAATGATAGTAATTGCTCCACCAATGGAAATAGCCCCATGAATGATTCACATCCTAAAAAATCAACTTAGATTCAATAAAATTCCTTTTTCTCCTCTCATCAATAAAAAAGTAATATTTTAAATTTTAAGATTCAAGAATCAACTTTTTGTCACTTTATGTCTAATAATATAAGATCAAATGACAATTATTTTATATAATATTTAGATTATTTCAAATTTATTTTAATTCATCATGAAATAAATAAAAAAATGTTTTATGTTAAATAAATAAAAAAAATCATTACTTTACTAGAGCTTCTAAGAGATATTTTGAGAGTAATGGCCACATCAAAAGGAAATTGATCATGTTTAGTGTCTTTATTTAGGTGATCTTTTTTTTTTTGCTAGTTTATTCTATTTAAATACCATTTCAATCTTGTTTTGGCTTAATGATGTCCTTTTGTTGAATTATAATTGGTTTAATTTTCCTATTTGAGATAAGTATGATCTGCTCTTCTATCATTAAAAATCTCAACCCTTTTGCAATATTTGTTTTAATTAGTAAAATTTGATCCTTACTTTTTTTTTCAAAAAATCATGTTTAAATTATTGTAACCTTAATTATAGTTAGGCATGAAAGGATGATTAAAAAACAATCTCGCACAAGATTTATAGCTTGACGTAGATTCATGCTCAACCTGAACTCTATAAAAAGAAGAAACAAATAAACATGAATAATGAGTATTCAACTCAATTCATTCATCTAAATTTTTATAATTGTCACACTACATTATATAATTATGAAAAACATTTTTACTTATTTGTGACAATCTTAACTTGCTTGTAAGATTAGTTACTAAACTTGCGAGATTGAGAGTAAAAAAGAGAGGAAGAACTCTTTAATTTTGTATTACCAAAAAGTAGAAAGCTTGGGACAATAAGTAGATGTGTGTCTTACCTTGCCTTCTAACTAAATATTTATATGTGCCCTCAGAGTTAAAGTTTAATAGGAAAGTTACATTAAAGGTAAACATATAAATTAGAGAATATATGTCCCAATAGTAACTTTTCTTAAGATAAAAGGTATAATGGTTGCTATAATTCTTTCAAAGATAGTAATGTCTCTATGTATAAACAATAGTGAATGAGGGCACGAAGCCCATTACATAGGAGGCATTAAAAGGGAGAAGCTTCTTTTGTACAAGAGATAATGGAATTCCATATATTTATCAATTGTTCTTTAATTTTTTAATCATTCTAAAAAAGACTCTAATTATTACTTATTTTATTAGAACAATGATCATAATACACAAAATCACATGCATATATACACACACATAAATATAATGTATTGAAAACCGGAACGGATCAGCTGGTTCAACTGATTCGACTGTAAATTGATCAATGGTCCGATTAGAGCATCTTATTAAACCATTTCAGCTCGCCTCAAACTGTCAGTTTGCGAGAACTGGAACAAATAATTTTGAGCATGTAGCTGCTTCAATTTCCTCCCAAACAGAAAGATGATATTACTAATTTTTCCCAAAACTTATTAAATTTACCCTTTACCTCAAGTAATACACTGTTTCCTGTACAAAACAAATGAAAATTTGCATCTTATCTCTTTTCAGTATGACAACCTTTCTGAAATGAAATGAACAAGATGGCTGCTTTTACTTTTGAGACAATTTAATATTTTTTTATTAAAATTTAATTAATGTTCTTATCCATTTTTAAGAAATCATGTAAGAATTTCATGTCATGTTTCAAAATGAAACAATAACTTATGAAATATTAAGCATTTTTCATTAAAATTCATTTGATACAATATTTGAATCTATTGCCATTCAGCTGGAATACTTAAGATGTAACTCATAATATAAATTTAAGATTATCATGCATTGAAGTATTATTTTATAGTTCATACCAAGGAGAAAACTTTTGTTAATCTTTATGTTTTCTCTGTTGCCTTTTGTTTTACAGTTAATCAAATTTTTTGATTTTGCAGTTCTAATTTTCCTGCTTTATTTTGATTATATTTAAATAACTTTTGTTATATGCATGTCTTACAAAACTAAGAAGAAAGCTTGCACTTTTGAGCATAAGAGCCTTTCATTGTAATAATTAAGTATAGATTTTGCTCCAAGGTATCCTACTCCACAACCAGCAAGACCGATTTATCTTTTGTTGATTTTTGTCTTTAATATGTATGAGCTTTTGAGGACAAAAAACAACTACAAATGGTGTTATATATAAGCAAATGATGGCTATGATATCTAGGAAAGCTTTATATTTTCTAGTATTTCCCTTTTGTTACAAATACAAAATATTGTATGTATGGCTAAAATCCCTTGAATCAAGAACTTGCACTTGAGAACCTGTACTCTTCCACGTGTGCTCGGTACTTAGCCTCCTATACTTTGGCATTTATAGTCGTAAGAAAATAACTATCGTAAGTGTGATTTCCCAAAACAACCTTTCTAGAACTATAAAAGAAAAGTCACCATTAATAATGTATTTTGTACACTAGAGAAAGTAGTACGTGTGGATCATGTCGAACATAAGAAAATGAGCTATACAAGGAGTATAACAAAGTGATAGAGAAATAACTACAATGTGTAATGCAACAGAGAACTCGTTCTGAAGAATAGTTGAACTCATCCATTCGAAATCTTTACTCGACCACCTTAACTCAACCACGGGTACTTGTCTAGGTACAAAATTCAGCCAACTGCATTCATCCAAAAAAGATAACTCTCCAAAGAGTTGTCCAAAAACATCTTTGAAAAATAATTTTGTATAAAAGAAGTTAGAATCACGATGGAGTTGAGCTAACAATAAAAAAAATTTGATAATAGAAAAACGCTCTCAGAATACTCTCGCCCTTTTTTTATTTCATTGTGTTTATATTTTTTATTAACTCCTTTAATATGGATATAATAAGCAATGCAAACATTACTTGTCATATAAAAGACTTTGTAATAATGCTTGGGGAACTTGCCATCACATGCAAGTTTCCAAAGGGTAAATGAAAAATGATAAAAACTTTTAGATCCTGCTTGGCTCAATAGTTGAATGTTGCGGACAACTTTAGATAAGATCTTTCCAAAATAATTTGTCCAAAAAAAAAGAAGTAAAATAACTTGGGGATTTAAGACAACAGAAACTTAGCCTAGGTAAAATTGAAAATTTATGGAGACCATTTGCTTTATGAAAGCTACGTAGGACCCCATGGCTAAGGATAGTCTCATTTTAATGAAAATGCTTGATTTTTTTTTATAACCAAGTCATATAGTCATGTAAAAAGAGAAAGCTCCTTTCACCAATAACACTCAGGAAACTCTTCAAATAAGTCCTTCATATCAAATGTAATAAAAAGCGAGCTAATAATCTATGAAACTACTCCCTGAATGATAGCCAAAATGCCCCTATGCCGAAATCCTATAGGTGTAGCCAATGCGCCCTCAAGATGATTCATTGTAAGAATGAGAAGAACCCTCAAGCTGATGAATAGTCTACAAATAGAAATATACACCACTAATTTTTACTCAAATAATTTTGGGTTGTATTTGAAAAAAAAAGATGACATATCTAATGAATTTATGTCTTAGAGAAAAGAAACACGCTTGTCTTATAGAGACGACCAATGTATAGATTCATGTTTATCATTCTCTTATTCTCTTAATAATTGTTTTTCAAATAGATAAGAAAATCGAAGAACTAAATATGTAAGGCCAAAATTCCTTGAACAAGAACTTGCACTTGGCTATCTATACACAACCTCCTAAACCCGTTCAGATATGCTTAACTCACTGTATTCGACCACCTAGACTCAACCCCCTGTACTCTGCCCAATGTACTCCACCTCGTATACTCTGCCATTTGCAATCTTTCAGCAAAATTGCTCTAATAAGGGTGCTCTCTCAGAACAACTTTTCCAGGCAATTCATCCATGGCTAAATAAACTAACTAAATAACAAATGTGACAACCGAGAGTACAAAGTAGTAGGCTGAGAGTGACAAAAGATGACATTAATACAATAAAAGAAACCAAATATAATATAATTTATACACCCGAGATGGTAAAGTACAAATCCATGAAGGCTGAAATTCCAAAACAAGTATATGTGATTATAGCATACATGTATTATTTTGGAAAATCGCCCCTATATAAAAGGGAAGATAAAGAAAGAGGAGTCTTATTCCTTCGGCATGTGACAACTATTAAATAAATCAATACATAGCTCTCTCTCTCTCTCTCTCTCTCTCTCTCTCTCTCTCTCACACACACACACACACACACACACACCCTTTCCTCCCTCTCCTCTCTCTTCTCTACAGTTCCTCTCTCCCATCCTTAATTGGCTCCATTCATTGGGTGTGATTCATGAACAAATTTATGTTCAATATTATAATTTGATTACATGCCATGAGAAGGTTGGCATGTTAACTTGGCCAAATTTACATCAATGCATGGTAAATTTATTTATTTATTTAAGCAAAAATGGACATACATTAATATAATCCATATAAACATTCTAATATTTATCCAAGCATAGCAAAATTTTTCTAGTAAACTTTTTTCTCAAAAAAATTTTTACCCTTTCTAAGTAAGAAGTGTTAAATTTGGTGATTTGAGTTGGATTCATATGATTCATTGGTAGCATTCAATCGCAGCAGATCAAAATCAATGGTAAGTTGGATAGTAGGAAAATATTTTCATGTAGAAATAGTAATCGATAAGTAAGTTTGATCCAATAGGTGCCAAATATATTTATTTCAAATCAAAACATAACAAAATTAAACAAAAATAGAAAATATAAAGTTAAAATAATCTCAAAGGGCTTACTTGCTGTTCTTGATTGAATAACCAATACATAGTAAGTACCATTAATCATAACTAAGTTGAAATATTTTCACCAAGTTTATACAACCACATAATACTGCTCACAAAGCCAACTTCACTTCACATAATCTCAATATCTGAGTTCTGCAAGACCAATTAAAACCGCAATAAGTGGATCTTCAATCCATTCTTCCTTCTCCTTCAACGATGGTATCCGCGCATAAGCCTCCTCAACACTCTGTGGGCAAATATCTGCTATCATGTTAATCTCCTCCTCAGTGCATATGCCTTTAAGAATTTTCAAGACATGTCTAACAGCATTGGCATCACTATAATACTCAACATCATATGAAACCATTGGTCTTTTACCCTTTGGATCCGGCATGCTTACTTCCAAACGTTCAGCTTCCTCAACAAAAGCTTCATAATCAGAAAAATCAGATGGCCATGGTTCTTCGATTACTGGACCTCCTCCTTTCTTCTCCATCTCTATTTCATTGACTTCCTCTTCCTCTTCCACTTCCTCGATCACCATTAATTTGTCTTTTCCTTTACCTATCTCCTCGACCATTATTCCTTTGCCTTTCTCCTTCTTTTGGTTCTCATCGATTACTTTCCCTTTGCCTTTTTGTTTGTCTTGATTCTCCGCCATAAGAACTCAAATTCTGCAAAGACAGTGCGTATATTATGAGTAAACATTATAGATCTTTGTGCATTAATTCTATAATTGCAATTAGGAAATTCAATGTTGTTTTATTGTTATCTCCATTACTTTTTTTGTTCATTTGACAATGATTTGTTGAATGTTTACATAGTGTCACATATAAGGCCGTCAAATTTATGCAAATCAATTTGGAAGAAATAGGCCTTCTACAAGATATTTTGAGAGTAATGGCCAAATTGAATGGAAAATTGATCGTAATTAGTGTCTTTATTTAAAAGAGACTTCTGTATATGTGCTAGTTCATTCCATCTACTTTCCATTTTAATTCTTGTTTTGGAATAATGTTGCCCTTTTGTTGAATTACAATTAGTTCTATAATAGACCTTCTGGTGATATATATGCTCCCCTGTTCTGCCATAAGAAACTCAACCATTTTGCAGTCTTCGTTTTAAATTAGAAATTTTAGCTTTACTTGAAGGAAAAGGTCAAGTTCAAATTATTAAGACCTTAAATTTAGTTAGAGAGGCTCCAAACCACAATTAATAGATAAACTTAGAATGAAATTTAAAAATTAATGTAAATTCATGCTAAACTTTTAACTCTATAAAATAAATAAATTAATAAGAAAAAAATATAAAGAATAGTAGGCTAAATTTATTTATCTATAGCGTTAGAATTATCAAAAGGTATGCAACTATGAAATCCTTATTTATTTATGGGTGACAATCTTGTCTTGATTTTAAGATTAGCTACAAAAAAAAGAGAGACTAAGAGAGAAAAAGAGAGGGACAACTTCATGAATTTGTATAAGCAATGTGTAGAAAGCTTGAGACAATAAGTCAATGTGTGCAATACCTTGCCTTCAATCTACATATTTATAAGTGGCAATACAATGAAAACTTTATTGGAAATTTACATTATTGGTAAGCATATAAATTAAAGTATTTGGCTCAATAATAAGTTTAAATAAAATTAAAGATACAATGGACGCAATATGTTTTTCAAAGATAGTAATATCTCAATAAATATTATATATTAAAAAAGATCACAAGGCCCATTATATAGTCATTAAAGAGAGAAAAATTTTGGTACAAGAGATAATGGATTCCTAATATAAATTTATTAACTATTCTTCAAATGTTTTTTATTAATTTTTTTAGTTATGAAATTCTCATTATTACTTATTTTATTAGAGCGAC
>NEWO01000253.1:260012-274980 GCA_003013225.1 Phalaenopsis aphrodite | reverse complement strand
AATGCTTTATTGAATCAAAGACTACAAAGCTATACTAAATGTTGCACTAAGTAGTTATAATTGATGGCCTCTTTGTGAGACTAAACAATTGGTCTTATGATTCAAGATTGGTTATTGAAGGCCTTAATTGCTTCAGTTTGGGACTCATTTCCATATAATAAATTCATCCCTTCAATCAAAAAGTAACATTTACTATAACTTCTTTATTTGGTAAACCTTTTATTGTTGAGGTACTTGTTAGGGTTGATATTACTAGGGTTGTAAAAAAAACTCGTTGTTCGCGAACTGTTCATGTGTGAATTGTCAGGGAGTTCGTGTTCGATTTGTTCGATAAACAAACGAGATGAATACAAACAATTTTTTATCGTTCGGTTTATAAAAGAACCAAACACGAACAATCATTTGTTCGAATCGTTATTGTTCAAAATAAAAAATAATTTAAAGTAATTATATATATAAACTTTATCATATTTTAAAAATAATTATATACTCTAAAAATTTATCATATTTTAAAAAATTAAATCCTATAAATTATAATCTAATCTTCAGGTTCGCCTCTTAGTTTATATTAAACCTCACAATTTTTTATTTACTTTCAGGTTCGTCTCTTAGCTTAAAGTTTATTATATTTCTTTTAGATTTATTTAGTTTCTTTGAGTGAAACACAGGAGTGAAATCTCACATATTGCATCTAGATCTGAATTTTTTATGGATGATATATGATATTATGGTTTTATTATGAGTTATGCTTCAGCTATTTTGCATTTGTGTTGTGATTCATACATGTTTAAACATTAATTTCATATAGGTTTAAGCATTTGAAATATTTCGAAATTCGAACAAAAAAAAAACAAATTTGTAAGATTTCAAATAATTCAAACAATTTGAATAATTCAAACAATTCGAACATTTCAAACATGTCCAACATATTTCAAACAAATCAAACCGAACACGAACAGTAACTTCATGAACAATTTCAAACACACGTAATTTCAAACGAACCGAACACGAGCTCTGTTCATTCGTGTTCGATTCGTTTACACCCATAGATATTACTTGACAAAATTTAGACTATATTTAGTTAGATTCACAAATGTGTGGTCACAGGAAAAATTCTATGAGAAAAAGAACTTCCATATTTTGACATTGCCTGGCCTTTAAGTGCAAACTAAAAATTTGAGTGTTGGCATCCCAATAATAACTATTTCTAATATCACACCTTTAGTGATTCAAAAAATATTGTGGCATCAATTCCCTCTTCTTTTTAAAGCCTAATCCTTTTCAAATGCTTGTTGTCAATCTCTTGATCAATGAGGTGAATGGAATACTTTTTGTGGCCAAGAAATTAATGATCCATTGGTTTTTTTAAATAAAAAATATAATATCAACCAAATTACATTTGAATCAACACTTTATGACAATCAAATGATAGTAATATCAATATTGAAGAAATAGAAAATGTTTTATTTCAAATTGATATGGAAGAAATAGAAAAAGTTTTTATGTGAAGCTTCATTACTTAACAAAAGCTTGAACAAGATATTTTGAGATTAATGGCTAAATTAAATGGAAAATTGGTTGTGATAAATTTCTTTATTTGTAAGCTATTTTTTTCTATATGTACTACTCTATTTCATTTACTTTCCATTTTAATTCTTATTTTCGACCATTGCTATCTTGGTTGTTGAATTACTATTAGTTTTATATTCCTTCTGGGGATATGTATGATCTCCCCTTCAGCCATCAAGAAACTCAACCATTTCTAAGTCTTCGTTATAAATTATAAATTTTAGCTTTATTTGGGACCTTAAATTTAGTTAGATAGGCTAAAAAATATAATTAATAAATAACTTGAAAAAATAAAATAAAAATTAATGCAAATTCATGCTCAACTTGAACTCTATAAAATATATAAATTTAAAAGCATGAATAAAGAGTAATTAGTTTTTTTTTAATCTATCTAGAGCTTTAGAAATATCAAAAGACATGTAAGTATTAAATCCATTGTTATTCATGGGTGGCAATCTTATATTGATTTTAAGATTAGCTACAAAACAAGAGAGATTAAGAAAGAGAAAGAGAGGGAAAACTCAATGACTTTGTATAACCAAGGCATAGAAAGCTTGAGACAACAACTTGATGTGTCTTCAACATACATATTTATAAGTGGCCACAAAGTCAAAGATTTATAGAAAAGTCACATTAAAGGTAAGCACATATATTAAATAATATGGCCCAATAATAACTTAACATAAAATTAAAGAACAATGATTGCATTAAGTTTTTCAAAGATAGTAATCTCTCTCTAAATATTATATATTAAAAGAGAACACAAGGCTTATTTTTATATAAGAGTTATTAATGAGGAGAAAATTTTTAAGCAAGAGATAATGGGATCCTATATAAATCTATCAACTATGCTTGAAATATTTTTTATTTAATTCTTTACTTAAAAAAAAATTCACATTATTAGTTATCTTATTAGAGTAATGATCTCTGACAAACACACACACATACATATAAATATTTATAAAGTACACCTAAATTCAATTCAAATTTAAATTTTGCTAATAGGATCTCTCATTTCTTATAAGTTCAAAGTAAATTTAATACACACACATGCATATTCATAAAGCACATCAAAATTTAATTCAAATTTAAAAGTTTTAATGAGGTTTTCATCACTCAACATCTATCTTTTTGTATGCTTAAAAAGTAAAAAAATTTTATTAATGCATACATATAAAAATCAACTCATGTCATTGCGAATGACTAGAAAGACTACAACCACTGCATTAAGCCACAAATTTTAGGTTTTAATGAAAGATTTTCTAACTGTAGGCTCATCCATTTCATGTTAACATTCACCAAAGTTTACTTTCTCATTATTTTTACTCAATTCTTAAGAAGATTATTAGTATTAGTAATGCCAATACAAGTATTATATTATATGTGAAGAAAGATTCTGATGAAATATATTTGCAAAAATATATTAATTATATAGTTAAGAAAAAAATGAAATAAGCCTTGGCCAAAATGAACACATGTATTTTTTAGGCTAAGCATTGACTTCAGTTTAGTTCATGTTTTATGAAATAAACTAGCTTATAGATTGTTATTTAAATTTGAATTTGGATCTTTCGATATCAATCCCGTTTTAAGAAAGAAAATTACCACAACCCTGAGGTTAGAGCTGACCTTCAAAAAATTTCAAGAGCTTTTTAAATTAAAATATGAGAATATTTAAATTTCAAGGGATTTTCTTAATTAAATTAAAAAAATTAATGTAATTTCCAAGATATATCAAATGAATTCAACAAACCTCTAAGGCCACCCTTATGCTATGAGTCATTCATTTGGTTGGCCTAAATTAATTTTTATATAAAGAAAACAAAGGTTAATTATTCCATCAAATAATTATACTAATTAAACTATGGTCTAAGAAATAAAAATTTGTAGACAAAATTTAAAAAGAAAAATATTAGAAAAGTTAAAAATTAAATTTACAAAATTCCACATGGTCAACTTGGAAACAAAACAGAGAATTAAATTTAGGTAGATCAACATTGAAACCCTCGATTAATCAACTTAGAAACAAAAACGATGATCAAACACATTTTATGATTGACTTGTCTAGAAGTCTAGGTCAGTCTACAATGTACCCATAGCTAGTACTAAAGACAATTTCATATAAAAATATATTCTTATCTCCTTGAATTATATAGGTGCTCAAGGATGAAGGAACCCATGGTTATTAACTAAAGCATCCTAAATCACCTGATAGTATAAAGGAATACATTAGTCATCACTTGGTAATAATGAATACCTTTATACTATCTGGTTAGCTAATCGTAAGGATCCTAATGCACCCATGATGATGGAAGTCATAGGCACCTTGACCAGGGACATTATTATCAAAATTTAGATTAGTCTGCCCATATAACCTTCTTGATAGATTAGATTTATTCTAGGATTAAGGTTTCACCTCCATCTTGAAATCCCTCCAGGTTATCCTTCCCTTAATCTAGCTAGGGTCAAATCCAAAAATTAAAACCAAATCTCAAATCCAAGTCTCAAATTCAAAACTCAAATCCAACCCTTCAATTTCAAAATTAAAATCCAAATATTCAAATTCAAACCTCAAGTCACAAATCTTTTCAAAAACCGTAAATCTTGGTCAACCTATCTTTTCAAACTTTCAGGCATTTTTCAAACCATAAAACTTTTGAAATCCCTTCAAACCTCATATCCAATCATTTTTCAAAATCCAAAAATTTGTAAGAAATTCACCTTTAGTGCTCTAAAATTTTTTAAGTATTTAAACACTTTTTTAAGTAATATAAAATTGTCATTGCCTTGAGTTTATGAATCACTCAAATCTTTATTGACTATGTATCACTCAAGGCAATGATGTAATATGCATCTCTCAATGCTTATCAAAATGATATTCTAGTAAATTATAATGTGGCAGTATGTTAGTTATTATAGATTTGTCTCCTTATTATGAAGTTGATTCAGAATGTGAGCTTCAAGATGAAGCCTCTCCAACCCTTGGAAAATGACTTCAAATGTTTGGGAGGAGGTCAGGATTTCATAGTTATAATTAACCTTCCTTTCTTCTTCTTATTGTTTTTTTTGTACTAATGAGTTTTCAAGGGGCAACCGGTCTATATTAGATAGCTTTATGTTTTGAGTTTGGGATAGAGAAATTTTTTGGGTTCTTGTATATGCTTTCAACATTTTTATGGGATAGAAGTGATGATTTATGTATCCTTGAGTGGTGCCCAAGGGTGTTTAGCCATTCCCATTTTTCTCTAAATTTTAATGCTCTTGTTTTACATTCACCTTTGGTGTTTGAGAGTCTAGTTTTCTGTTCTTCAATTTTAGGTTCCTATGGTGTATTTCCTTGTTATCTTTGAAGTGCTTGTTGTATTTTGGTTTAAGATTCTTAAGTTAGGCAACTTTCTTGTGTCATGTATATGTTTTGTTGTGATTTGGTTTCACATATAATTACTTTTGATTATATATGTTGGGTGTCATTATCATGATTTTTTTTTGTTTTTTGGTGATTTTTACTTGCATGATTAAATCTCATATGATTACTTTAGAGGTCAATTAACACACATGATGCCATATAAACACATTTTATTTATTTTAATTTTTTTAAAATAAATTCTCAAAATTAGTAAAATAATTTTAAAATTTTTACAAGAAGAGCCTACTATCAATTTTATCTTGGGCATATCCTAGAATGCTTAATAATAAGGAGGAACCACTTGTATGTAGTCTAATTAAGTAGCATTGTTTTATGCATGGTCAAATAAAAACTAGAATAGAACCTATGAGATTCTATGGAGGATGAAAATATGGGATCTCTTAGGAACTAAAGAAGATTGGCTCAACGGAAAAAAAAAGGACACAAACAAAAAACATTAATATCTCCATATTTATTGGATTAAAATGCTCAGGACTAGAATTGAAGTGTCATTTGTGACAACACCTTCTTGTATATAGGGGTGAATGGAACTAACACATAGGAGATTGAACTTTGGCATTTGTACCAACCAATATCGTACCAAACCTTTTTAAAAATAAATCTGAATAGAATTAACACATCGAGTTAAAGTTTGACACTCACACATATAGTCAAGCATGAAGTACAGATCTCAATCACAGATAAGTTGGATTAATATTATATTTATACCAAGATTACATACATAATACATGTCATAAAGAATGTAACAGATATACATACATAATACATGTCATAAAGAATGTAACAGATAACATAGTATTTGGATAATTCACCAGTAGCTTCTTCCAATTCCATTGCTGAAGGAAATGATTTCTGTTCTGTCGTAGTACTTGTTCTTACATGACACACACACACACATACAGGCAAGCAACATATACAAGTGTCAATCATAGATAAACTGGATTACATAACCAAAACCAGCTTCTGCTAATCTTGTACTCTGATTTTTGTAAGAATGCTTATAACAGAAGTGAGTTGATGTTTAATCAATTCTTCCTTTTCCTTCAGGGATGGTATCAGCGCATAAGCCTCCTCGCAACTCTTTGGACAAATATTTTCAATCTCAGTGATCTCCCAATCAGTGCAAATGCCTTTGAGTCTATTCACTATATGTTTAACAGAATGAATGTAACGCGCAACACCTCTTGAAACCATATGTCTTTTACCCTTCGCATCACTAACTGAATCCTCACGTTCAACCTGATGGTGGGATCTCTTCTTCAAACGAGAAGAAATAGGTTCTTCAATGAAACCTTCATAATCAGAATCAGAGGAGCTTATTTCAATCACTATTTTCTTGCCTTCACTGTTCTCCCTTTTTTCGGCCATATTATAAGCCCTTTAGTACTGAAAAAATAATATGCATGATATGAGGACAAGAAAATCATGATATTCTTGTAGCAATTGTATTATTGCAATGAAAAAATTAAGCATTATGTTATATATTTGTATTATTTTTTTGGGGCATTTGCATACATACGAGCCAAGTACTATGTATTTACATATCAAACTACTAAACTTTGCTTTTCTTACCTTTCTACAACCTAAATCTTCCGTATTACATCAAAATACCATCATTTTAACTTTTATAAAGAGAAATACGCCATTTCATGCATAGGTAAGGCGGCATGTATATAAAAAAAAAGTATAGGTGTTAGATATATAATTACATAGTAAGTGAGTATACATTTAAACTTTCATATTTCATGTCATGATCCAACAAGTGAAAAAAGAAAAAGAAAAGTAGCCCATATGATATCCAGTTTCTAAATTATGGTTTCAGTGATTTTTGTATGTATTTTGTTTCTAGTATCTGGCAAGGTTGAAGTAAGAGATGAAAATCAGTTGATTTTATAATGCATTAACTATTTATTTTGATGATTTTCCTATCAACTTCTTAAATATTTCAAGCTTATTGTGAGATGTTGAAATATGATTAAATATTAATTATTTTTTTATTAAATATTAATTAGTTAACTTATAGATTAAAACTGCAAAAACTATTATTCTTATAATATTATGAAAATTCTAACCAAGCTAAATATTTTTTTATGATAAAGTCCAAACATGTATATATAAATTATGCCATTTATTGTTAAGGGTGCTTCTTGATGTTAATATTACATAACAAATTTTAGATTGTATTTAGTTTGGTTTTCAAATTTGTGATTAAAGGAAAAAGACTACAATGGAATAAACTTTATATTTTATTTTATTGTTAGCTTTTCTAACTTCATTTTTGTTTTATAATATATTTAAAAATTGAATGCCGGAAAAAATAAGCTCTCATGATGACAATTTCTTCATTAATGGAATAAGCTCTCATGATTGATGTCCTAAAAAGCTATGATATTATTAAGAAAAGTTTTAGATTGTAAGTTAGTCTTTCTCTTAAGACCATTGCATCAAATTTCCCTTATTTTATATCCAAATAACATAAGATCAAAATTTGGTTTTCCTAATGATAATTCAATTTGTTTCAAGCCTATTTCAAAACGTTATGGAAGAAATTAAGCAATATGTGAAGTCTCATCATTGTAAATGAGATTCTTTGAATAGGAAATTGAGCATCATAAGTGTTTATATTTCTTGAACTTTTTCTATTCATGCCAGTTTTATTCTATTTAGTTTCCATTTTGCTTCTTATTTGAGACTAATGATATCATTTTGTTGAACTATAATTGGTTTGACTCTCCTTACAGAGATTTGTATGGTCTCCTCGTTTGCCATTAAAGAGCTCAACACCTTTGCATTCTTTGTAATTATTAATAAAATTTACCTTTACATATAATTAGATAGGCTAAAGAAGAAAATTAATAAATAAACTTGAACAAAATTTAAAACCTAATTTAAATTCATAGTCAACTTGAACTCTATGAAAGAAAGAAATAAATAAGCTTGAACAAAAAGTATTCAGCTCAATTGTATTCTTCTAAATCATTATAATTTTTGCATGATGCCTAACTAGAAAGTTCATTTTTACTTAATTTTGACAATCATATCTTGATTATAAGTTTACCTAAAAACCTTGAGAGTTTTAAGAGAAAGAGCGAGGAGAACTCTATGATTTCTTATTATCAATGCAAAAAAAGCTTGAGAAAATACGTTAATTTGTCATAACTTGCTTTCAAACAACTTATTTATGAGTGTTGGTAGAGCTTTAAATGAAAGTTACATTAAAGGTAAATACATAAATTATAAAATATGGTCCAATAATAGCTTTCCATAAAATAAAAGATATGATGGCTGTATTTTTTCTTAAACAATATCACTATCTCCATATATACTATATATTAAAGGAAGGCAGAAATCTTATTATATAAGAGATATTAAAGGGAGATTCTTTTCTCAATATTACATATAATATTAGAGTAATGATTATTATATATATATATATAACTTAATGCAGAGCGCGTATTGAGATTTGTTGGTCTGCCTCTTTGAAGGTCATAAGTCCCCTCTCAGTTCACTGGTTCAAATCCTCTCGTTGGTAGAATGTGATACTCGAATATTTAGCACACCTAGGGATGATTGAGGCTCCTCTAATAGCCTTTAACCATTCGTGTATATATATATATATATATATATATATATATATATATATATATATATATATATATATATATATATATATATATAACTTAATGCATTAAACTCAACTTGAAATCTTTAAAAAAAATAAAAAAATTAGCATGAGCCATTAATAAGTATTCATATTCAATTCATCTAAAACATGGTGCATAACTATCAAATCCAGTTTTATTTATGGGTAACAATCATACCTTGCTTGTATGACTAGATACAAAATTGAAGAGACTGAGATAAAAAAGAGAGTTGGAACTCTATAATTTCGTATTAAGAGAGCATAGAGAGCTTTAAAAATAAATCAGTATGTGTCATACCTTACTTCCTAGCTACTTATTTATAAGGTTTAGACATTTTTTTTAAAAAAAAAACACAAATTATAAAATATTGCCCGAGTAATAACTTTTCTAACAATGAAAGATATGATGGTTGTAATCCTTTTTTTAATTATAGTAATATCTCAATATACCATATATATCATACATTAAAAGAGGGCATAAGGCATGTTACATAGGAGACATTACATGGGAGAAACTTGTTATTCCTCAGTATTACTTGTATTATTTGAGTAATAAACATAATATATATATAGACACACATGCACACACAACACGTACAAAAGACAAAGAGGAGATACATAGATATTTTTTTAGCACTTTTAACTCGGCGGAGGAGGCTGCTACGGCTTACGACTCCGCCGCTGTTAGGCTTCATGGAAATCCTCCACAGTGCTTAAAAGTAAATGTAACTGAAGTAAAAGAGAAGAAGTTCTTCAAAAATGGACATACTAGAGACAAGATGGCCCTGAAAATCAGATCAAACATTCAACCCAAAAGGAAGATTGATGTCCAATGATTCAATAGAGATGATATAATAAGTATTAAGTTATTTTTTATGTGATTTAAATGTTATAATATTGTTCTAAAAATATTGTTTTCATTGATTCAAAATATAATATTTTAATTCAAAATACTTTACTCTTTAATAACTTGCATGCATACATTATAAACCTATCTAATTTATTGATTCAATCGTCGATCCTATGGCAAAACAAATTTGGGTTTTGAATGAACTGATGAGCACTATCTGGCATGGAAACAGATGCTTGTAGCCATCGAGATTTGTGGTTCAGTAAGTTTGAGGTACGATTATGTAATTGAATTAGATTTGTAAATTTGTTTTAATTTTTTACACTAACACATGGATTATTTTTTTTTATTTTGCAGAGGTCATTCACTTGGCTCCCGGAACAACACCATCAAATCCATCGAATCTTTGAGATTCGGGGCAGGCATAGCTTTGCCAACATGTTTACGATAGCCTGCCGGAAGGGCAAGCCCCCAACCAAGATTGGTGAGGGGCTCTGGGGTCAGTTGACAACAGCTTGGCCCTTTCCTGATTATGAGAGGAAAAGACAAACGAACAGGGTGATCGGTCTCTCATACGGAGCACTACACGAAGCTCGTAATATTTTTTTAAATATTTAAAAATTAATTTAATTTTTAATGATCAAATTTTTTTGTGCTAACCATATTTGCATACTAAATAGGCCAAGGATTTAAGCTGAGCTCCCTCTGTTGCGGAGTTGAATGTCTGAACTCATCGACGCTCAGGGACTATGCAATGAGTCTCAAAGTATTCCCTACGAGTTGTTGTAAGTTAAAAATCTTAAATTAAAAGTTTATTTTGACTCTAACTACTGAAATTTTCAATTAAGCAATAGTTTTCATTATGCAGAAGGAGTTCGAGCAGCTTCGAGAGTGGCACTTGTGCACTCCTAATACGAGCTTTAGGCCCAGACGACAGGGAGGAAGAAAGGGAGGGTGTATGGCCTTGGAGCGAAGGGCGTAGCTTTCGAGGTCGAGCTCTCCCGTGGTCCCATTCTAGTTCCCCGAGCTCCTCACAACCATAGCAAGATACTCTTTCCAGAAAGACAGTTGCAATGAGTGAAGCGATTGGCCAGTTGCGCAAGCAGATACTAGAAGGCCAACATAGAGTCGAGGACTCTATAGCGCGCATCACAGTACCTTAATAGATAGTCGGGGCAAGCAGTTGATAACATTCGTGCAAGAGGAGGAGGAGGAGGAGGATGGAGATGATGAGTAATTATTCTTATGTTTTCTTTTATTTGTAATAGTTATGTTGAACATTTGTTGTGGAATTTTTTGGATTAACTTTACTATTCTTATTTGAGACGATTTGTGATAGTATTTCCATTTGACTAATGATATTATTTAGAGATTTTATCTGTGGTATGTATATGTTTAATGTGATATGTAAAGTGGAATGTATTTTTTTGCAGGTTTTGGAAATGTAAACTATATTCTAATTATTTTTTCTGTGTTACAGGTTTGAGTCCGTTTTCGGATGCAAAATTAGATGCTACATCAACAATTAGGTTTCTTTGTTCTATGATATTTTTCGACGCAAATTGGTTGGTAATCCAACGCTAATATCCATCACCCGATATTTTCTTACGTAAATTTTGACGCACATTTCGTATAAATAAATTTGATGCAATGCGGCATAACAAACGAGCATCAGAATTTTTTGAAGGAAATAAAATTATCGATCCTCAAGTTAACGTCAGAAAAAATCAGACTTAAATATAACGATAAGCCTTAAGTATCATCGAATTTGTATTCAATTTACGTCTGATATGTCCGATGCAAATATGCTTAATTAGTGTAGTGAATCATTTAGAAGGAATATAAAAACCTTTAGCTCACGTATTACAATCAACAAGAATGATGTTTCTTAAGAGCTTTAAACAGAGGATGAAGCAAGATGAAAGTATAGCTTTTCCCCAAAAGAAACAAAAATAGCTTATAAGGGACTTCCTTAGGCAGAATATGATTCCGAATATGTTTAAAAGAAAAGGACGAATCTTTTGACTTAGCAAAAAGAATACAATCCTTAGATTCAATCACCATATGAATGTTAATAATATTATTAACCAATGAATTCAAAAAGTTTAAGAACATTCCAAGAGCCATTTTCCATAAAGCTTGTAACTTTAGCAGAAATAACAGTATGGGAGTTCGGATGACTATCAATAGTAACAAGGCCAATCCAATTATCTTTCCAGAAGATGATATCACCTTTGTTTAAATACGAGAGTGCCCCACACGAATTTTACAAATTATATGATATTATTCATGATAGTACTTAACATGCATAAATTTAGCCCATAAACTTTCACCTTTTACAAAATTCCACCACATTTTGTGGGAAAAGGATAAAATCATATCCTCGAGGGATTTTGATACGATAAAGCGTTGTGAAGCACGAGTTATACACACAAGTATGCATGTCATCTAAGTAATATACGGAACTGAGTCCATATATATTGATTCCTGAGGAACGAGTGAACTCCCAAAGTCAGAAAAAAGTTCTTGCTTGTTAGTTTTGAGTTTACACTGAAATTTTAAATTTTTGTGTTTTTTGAAATTATCTAAACCTAATGTTTGCAAAGATGAAATCCTAGTTTAAACATGTGAGGTATTCAAACGAGTGAGAGTATCACCCTTAATTTGTGTTTTAAAAGTTTGGGGTTAAGAAAGCGATAGAACTAACGGTGACAATCCGGAACAAATCTCTTTCTTAGCCCCTCCCGGCGGCAATAAGAAAGTTGAAAATCAAACAAGTTTAGTTCTCTAAAACAAATGAAAATCCCAGGGTTTAGTATTTCCTAACAAGTTCGTACTAACGTAAGAGCAATATTTATATTTTTTTCTAAGTTAATAAGTTCTATGCTTATTGTTCTACTAGGAATTCTTCTAAACCTCAAAGTTCACAACCATTCTAAACAACTCAACTGGATGAATGTAAATGAATATGGATCAAATGATAAAACTTCACGAAAACAAAGTTTCTAACAAGTCCTATACACAAAAATTCAAACCATATAACTTCTACTCATCAAATCAGAGGAGAAATGAGAATTGGTGATTATTCATGTTTTTAAAGCAAACGAAACACATTTATTAGTCAAAATAAACATAGCACACAAGTTTAGAATTGATCCTCAAATACTTGAGCTGATTTTCTGAACAGCAATTACTAACTAGGGAGTTCTTTTCTAAATAACTAAAAAGTAGCTAGCAAAACAAAAAAGCTAACTTCCTCTAATCTTAAAGTTTGAATTTTGCAATAGTGGATAGAACATCATTAATAGCTTCTTTCATCCATTCTTCTTTTTCCTTCAAAGTTGGTATCTTCGCATAGGCCTCCTCGCAATTCTTTGGACAAGTCTTTTCTAGCAGAGTGATCTCCCAATCTGTGCAGAAGCCTTTCAGTCTTTTCAAGGCAAATCTAACAGCTTCGAGATGCCAGTAATGCGCAACTCCTTTTGAAGGCGTAGGTTTTTTAAACTTTGGACCGTTAACTAAGTTCAATTGTTCAGCTACTTCGTAAGATCTCTTCTTTGGAGGAGAAATAGATCTAATCGGAACTGCATCGATAACTAAATCTTCATAATCAGAATAATTAGAAGTTGTTTCGATCACTTTTGCTTTGCCTTCGTCCATATTATAAGTGCTCCAACACTGCAAAGATCAGAATTAAGCATCAAGCATGGCTTTATTTATCTCTCTATTGCTTCTTTGATGATCTGACAAACAAAATAATAATAATAAGTGGACTCTATGATGTCCAATCTCTAACTTTTGGTTATGTTGATTTCATCAACTTGCAGTATTGTGATTATAACCACATTTTAGACATTTATGATTTAGTTGAAGATTGATTTAGGATGTATTTGGTTGTATATTTGATCCAAATTGTGGAAGATTTTGTGTGTATTATGTTTCAAGTATGTCAAGTGAGGTTGAAGTGAGAGGTGAAAAAATGCATTAATTATTTATTATGATGACCTTTCTATCATTTTCTTAACATTTCAAGCACTTGAAAAAACAAATTTATTATTAGATGTCTAAATATGATGAAATATTAAGTAGTTAAATGGTTTATCAAAACTCTAAATCATATTATTCTTAAAACTCTAAGAACATACTAACTGAGCTAAATTAATTTTCATTAAAAAGTTCAAGCGGATATACACAAATTATGCTATTTATTATTAGAGCACTAAGTGATGTTGATAATGCTTAATAAATTGTATTTAGTTTGGTTATTGAATGTGTGGTTAAATGAAAATAATTATGATGGAATGAACTTTTATATTTTCATCTCATTATTCGTCTTTTTTTTTTTGGCATGATTCGTCTTTTTTTTTTCCTTATAAAGAAAGGTGATAGGTTATTATACGAGCCTCCAGCCACCTCTAACTGTGTCAGAGGGGATTCAAACCCCTCGACCTGAGGGGTCTTATCCCGTGGATGCCACCAACAAGCCGGGGTACACGGTAAATGTTTAAGTGTCGGTATTCTACCCTCAACTATTTTTGGTCTCACACAATTTGAATGCTGCTTGCTGCCATTCTCTTGATAAATGAAGTGAATTAAACTCACTTTCTAATCAAGAAATTCATTTTAGAGAAGAGAAGTTCAGCCAAATTACATCATATTTGGCTCTTTATGGCAATCAAAAGATAGTAATTGTTCCACTGATTCATCTCAATTCAATTCAACGAAAACTTAATTTAAAATTATAACATGGTACATAACTATTAAATCCATTTCTACTTGGTGATAATCATACCTTGCTTTTAAATTTAGCTACAATGCTGGAAAGAATGAGAGAAAAAGAGAGTCAGAACTTTATGATTTCTTATTATCTGGCCATAGAAAACATGAGAAAATGAGTTCATGTGTGTCATAAATTGCTCTACCTTTTTATAAGTGTTGGAAGAGCTTTATAGGAAGTTATATTAAAGGTAAACACATAAATTATAAAATATAGTCAAATAATAAATTTTCATTAAAAAAAAGATATGATGATTATATATGTCTATATTTTTTTAAAATAGTAAAATATTCATTTATATTGTATATTAAAGGAGGGCATATTGCATGTCGAATATTAGACACAAAATAGAGGGAAACTTCGTGTTTCTCATTATTACTTATTTTAATAGAATGATGATCGTAATATATATAATTAAAGTTGTATAAATCTAGTGCCAGCAATAAGGACAAGAAATGATATGAAATATGCTTTTGTTTGGAAAACAAACTCACTTGCTTAATAAATAAATCAAACACAAGCTATTTAGCGATGCAGGCATGAGCCGTTCACTACCAACAACCTTTTTAACAGCCATAATCTTGAAGCATGCATGCATGAGGCATGGGAAGAATGTTTAGGCCCTAAGTCAACAAATGAAAAATTATTATTATCATTATTATATATGCATACACAAACACATTTATGCATGCATAATATGAA
>NEWO01000253.1:235863-256645 GCA_003013225.1 Phalaenopsis aphrodite | reverse complement strand
TCATAAAAATCAACTGAAGTCATAATGCACAATTAAAAACTCTATTAACACTAAACCACATATTTTAGGTTTTAATACCAAAATTTTCTTAACTCCTAATTTCTATCATTGTAGAGTCATGCATGACCATGCTAACCTTTACTTTTTCTCACTATGTTTGACAAATGCTTACAAAATCATCAAAATTATTTACATCTATTCAAAATTTATATCACATCTCGAGAAAGATAATGAAGAAATATATGTGCTAAAATATTAATCCTATAGTTAAAAAGCAATGAAAGAAGGCCTTATCTGCCAAGTACTCCTAACACCAAGGCATGACCTCATTTTATCTCATGCTTGATGAAATAAGCTAGCAACTAGAGCCAACCCAACCATAGTGTAGGTTCATTTAGAGTTGTAGATCATGTTGGCTAAATAATTTTTGAAATTTGACCTTTGAATCATTCAACAAGAAGCCTTTCCTATTGACCTCACATAGTTTTCTCAAGGGATTTTGGATTGAACTATTTGATGTTTAAACTTTAAAAGAATTGTCTAATAAAAAAAAAATAACTAAAATAATTTAATAGTCAAACTAGGTCAAACTAATTCAACTAATCTAAAATAAAAATTTAAAAACATTGTTAACTATTCTATATTAATTAGCTTAAGACTTTAAAAAAACTATTAAAAATCCAAAGAGGGCTAAAAATTTCTAAACTAAGATTCTATAAGAACTTTGAAATGTTTAGAACTAAAAAAAATTAAAAGTGATTAAAATTAAATATTAATGTAACTTTCTAATAATTAATTATGAATAAATCAATTAAAACGCAAAAAATTTTAAATGTGGCCAAATATTTTTGAAAATTTTATGGAAGCATAAAAAATGCACTTGGAAAATCTTTGATGATTTTCATAATTTATCGCATTTTTTTTGTATTTTAAAGCATTTTTAAATTACAAAAAGTTATTAAAATTATAAAAAAAAATAAGGGGTTTTTACATACATAACACCCAAAACTTTCGTGTTTACCTATCTTCCCAGCAATGCTAAATATTTTCTCTGAAACATCAAGGGGCAAACCGAAGACTTTCTAATAATTTACATGATTTTTCAAAGTAATTTAGTTTTTAAATTAATTTTAAATAATAAAATAAATTAAAAAATTAATAAAACTCATTAGATCTCATAATTACTCTAAAAAATTTCATGGGAGTCTCTCTTGATCACCCATAACTGTAAAATATATGCTCAGACTTTTTTTTTTTAATAAAAACTTAATATTATTTTTGACTTTATCTCTAATTAATTAAATAACAATAAATAAATTTATTCTAAACTTTATGAGAGATCCATAAATGTCAGTTATATATATATATATATATGGGCCCTATTGTCATGATTTGATAATCTTTAAAACTTTGATTTAATTGAAATTCAAACTGATTGAATTTAAAATTAACACCCAAAATATTAATCACTGAAATCAAAATCACCCTCTGTATAAAATTAAACTTGAAATCAAATTACTAGAAGAACATAAATCTACTCAATTACTATAAGAACGTAATTTACTAGTAAGAAATTAAGAATAAAACTCATCTTGGGGGGAAATTATTCGATCAGGACACCGATGTCCAGTAAGCACATGTCACCTGACAAGTAGATCTCACTCCTCAATAAAACCTACCCAATCATTGTATTCTAATGAGGCTCACGAGTGTGCACTAGACTCCAAACACAAATTTAAGCCGAGTATCTTGATGGAATAAGCACTCCATCTTGTAAGTGCTTCTCTTCAGAATCGTAGTCCCAGCAGCACCATTCGTATTCCAACCAGCATGGTAGATCATAAATCTCCTTATTATATATCTCCAAGACTGCAACTTGTACAAACAAAGTAATCCTCCCTTTCCCCTAGAATATCCTTAAGAGCCCTGTACCCGATCCCTGACTCCCTAGCGTCCCCAAACATGGTGTGGCTCTTCCCAGCCCCTGAACCTGTAGAGTAGTACATCGTGACGGTGTATTTCGCAATGGAGCACACCCTCTTGACCCTACACGACGAACCTGTTATAGAAACACCTTAAGGTCTTCGATCTCCCAGGAGACGCTTTCATTCATCTTATTTATACAAGAGCTATACACACACACACACACATTTATATATATATATATATATATATATATATATATATATATATATATATATATATATATAATTTACCGTCATGAAATCTCTAATCCACCTCCCCTGCTCTCCGCCGCTATGCCACCGCTCAAAGAGCGCTCTAATCTCAAGAGAGGAAAAGTCTGATAAAAGGGTGAACATTGAGAAGCTTCAGATGAATCAATGGCGGAAGAAAACCCTAGGGCAAAGCCTGAACTTGGCGGGCGTCGCATCCTTTCTGAGCGTCGCAACAAGAAAGCCACACCTTGCCCTACCCCATCTATCCGTTCCCGATTTCCGCTGGATCGATTGGTCTGAGCTCGAGCGACTAGGGTTTCGCGGCGTAGTCTTCGACAAAGACAATACCCTTACTGCTCCTTACTCTCTCTCCCTGTGGCCTGCGCTTTCCGGATCATTCGCTCGATGCCAGACCGTTTTTCCGGGAAAAGTTGCGATTTTCAGCAACTCTGCGGGTGGAAGTTACTTTTTTTTTTCTTTTGCTCTAATTGATTATGTAATTGAAAAAAATTTGTTTAAGGGACTTTGTGTATTTGCTGCTTGTGAGGATAACACGGAGGATTTTTTCAGGTTTGTGTCAATATGATCCTGATGACTCTGAAGCAAGGACTCTTGAGGAATCGATAGGGGGAATTCATGTTATAAGGCATGGTTTGTATATTTTGATCCCTGTTGATTTTTATTTATCTGGTTGTTATATTTTACAGTAGAAAAGGTTTGCTGTTTGAGAAAGAAGGAGAATCAGTTGCTACAGCTTAGAATCAAGGGGCATTGCATTTACATACATACCGCCCAATTCCTATGTATTGACATATCTATCACTTTACATTTAGCATTTATACTACCCAAATCTTTTATATCACATAAAAAATTCCACCATTTTAATTTTTAAATATTCCTTTTCCATGCATAGGTAAGATGGCATGTATTTACATATTTTATTGATTAATCTTATGTTTAATTCATCTTAAAACAAGTTCAATGACAACAAAATTCATCATGATCGAATTTAGGCCAACATATCTTGGCCCGAAATTTCATCTTTGATATTATAAGATTAGGCCATCTATGAATGCTAAAGTTTTTGGGAATTTGTTGAGCTTGGCTTGTGTGAAAAATTGTTATGCTACTCTTGATTTTTCTTCCACGAGCAGTATAGCATTTAAGTATGTAGCTAAGCCCCGAATGAGAAAAGTGGAGGGTTGCCTGAGGCAGTCGACAGCTAGCATAAATTTTTTGTCAAAAAAAATGCCAACTCACTTATTGGAATAAAGGCTTGTTGTTGTTGATCAGTATAGCATCTATAATATTTTTTTATTGTTTGTGAGACATAGCCTTTTTTTAATTAATTCACTTAATTAATGAACATTGGCTAGAAATTAAAAAAATTACATCTCCTCCTTTATTCTTAGTGCCTCCATGACCACTACTACGGCTACAATCCCTTTATAATTAAATAAGTGTTTGGTGAATTAATTCTTCAATAATTATAGCTCAATCACCCCCATAATCTTTAACATACCCCTTGCATGAGTAATTGTAAATATGACCAGTGAATCTCTCTTCGAGAGCATATATCCATCTTACAAAAAAGAGGAGAATATGTCCACCTTAAGGGAAAAATGTCATTGTGTATACCTAAAAACTCCTATTATTATTTGATTTCAATTGTGTGTGCTTCCTTATTGATTGAGTGTGTTGGAACATTTTTTGTCTTCTCTTTTATGTTCATCTTCTTATACTTTCAATTTTTGATAATTTTTCTTGCTTGGAGTATTCATGTCTTGGATTCTTTCAGGTTTACTTTTAGAAGCACTCTATTCATCACCTTTTTTGTAACACAATTTCAACGTTCCTTCTCATATGTGCTCTTTGATTAATCAAAACACGAATGTTCTGTTTTTTTTGCTTCAAAGTACAATCCCATTGTGAATTGTAACATGTTTTTTGCACTAACAACCTTGGGTCAATTAATCAATAAAAAATTGACACCCTCAACTTCCCCCATGCAACTCTGTTGAGGATGGCTAATTGGGCTTTTGAATTAATTCCATCAATACTTATTGAACTATGCTTCTACTTACAAGTTAAAATCGCTTACACTCTCAAATAATCTTACTAATAATGTGTCAATTAATCTACATCAAATTGGTGGAAGCGATTTCATACTTAACGTCTCAACCAATATTTCACCTTCATGATGAAAACATATCCCCTTTATATGGCTATTAAGGGATCTACTTTTATGATATCTAAGGACTTGTTAGTCCCATAATTATAAAATTACCTCTCAACAGCCTCAAAAGGCTAAGGACTTGTTAGTCACATAATTACATGCAATAAAAAAGGTACACCGGGAACTCATTCATCCATGAGTTTATACTCTCAAATATGTGATCGATTTACCCTTACATCTATTAAATGAAAGCTTATATTACTTGGGAAAGTAATGCATAATCGTTATTTTGTACAACTTTTATAAATACACTTCATCATTCTTTTCAAACATAAGATTAGATTTGTCACATATAAAATGTAGCATGTGTGAGAAACGAGAGATTTGGTGAATCTTATGATAAGGGGACTAAATATACGTGTTTATAAGAAATTAAATGGAAATGAGAAAATTCCAAACATGTTGGGAAAGGTTATAGTTAAATGGACAAAAATTGTTCAACATAACTTGCAAAGAATACATTTAACTTCTTGGGCAAAACTCATCAGAAAAGACCAAAAAATAAAGATTCATAGTGCAGACCTCAAATGTTTGGGTTAAGGTTGATGATGATGATGAAAATGATGATACGATGCATGCAAATTTATATTGAATGTTTCCTAATTAATTAATGTAATAATAATCCATATGCTCCCAATTAATTTGCTATATATGGTGACTATTCATTTTTGTTAAATTATTTTACTTCTATGCCAAACCCATTGATGACTTGTGTGCATTTTTCAACATCATCATATCATTGAGCAGTTTCGTTTTATAAATAATTTTATTGACAAATCCAACAACTTATTTCAACTATAATAACAATAGCAAGCCTTTATCCCATTAAGTGGGCCGGTTGCTTGAATTATTTCTCCATTGCGTCTACCTATTGTGTCATATTTTCATTTAATTCTAATAAATTAAGATCATTTTTTATACACCATGCTCAAGTCTTCTAGGTCTACCTCTGTCATTCTTAACAAAAGTTGAATCTAAAGCTTCTACTATCCTAAATGAATCATCAGATAGTTGACGTTTAATTTGACCAAACCATCTAAGACGACTCTCTCTAATTTTGTCCGCCATTGGAGCTACACCAACCCTATCACAAATATATTCCTTTCGCATTTTGTCTCCGAGTGTAAAGCTTATTTGACACTATATCTGTATGCTGATGTAGCGGCCCCTGCACACTTTTCGTTGTATTCAGGTAATATAGCGCGTCGCTTCCAGGGGACGCTCTAGCATTTACACAATGATAAAAAAGATTCATATCATGATTTTGTCGATTACTCAATGCAACCCTCTACTTTTTACATCTGTGCTTGGGGCCCGACAATGACTTATTTCAACTTTTTTGTCAAAATGGTACGTTCAACGTATCTAAATGTAAATTCTTCTTATGAAAGTGTAGAATTGAAGAAACCAGCTGGAACAGCTGAAGACATAGAAAAGTACTTTGGCTGTCCAGCCTCAGATCTAATCATGGTATAATATATAAAACCCTGTACTTTTCTTGCAGTTCTAGTGCATTTTGATTTTCCTTTATGTTATAATATGTAATGTTTTTTTTAATTTTATCAGGTGGGTGATAGATATTTCACTGATGTTGTTTATGGAAACAGAAATGGCTTCCTCACCATCTTGACAGATCCTTTAAATCTTTCCTTAGAGCCCTTCATCGTGAAGCAGGTCATATATTTTTTTTTCTTAAAGCTATCATTGTTTTAGAATACTTTTATGTATTCAAGCATAATTAGGAATTTTTGTATGTTTTCTTAAGAGGGTATGGCAATAAACATTGCTCTTTACAAATCTTGCACCATTTTTCTTCCATTTTTAAAATTCTCGTTCAATTATCAAAATTCATCATAAAAACATCACCCAGTTTTTCATTTTTTGTGAAATTCTCAATGGTTTGATCGTGGCGTGCGTAAATACATGGGTTTGTTAGTTCAAAAGTGTCATATGAGTGCTAGATTTTGTAAATAGAAATGCTTCGGGTGCTATGTATAAATAATCTCTATTCCATGATGGATATATGTAGGAAAATATGCTTTAAAGACCCATAACTTGAGAAAATTTGAGATAATTTCAGGTGAGGAAGCTGGAGGGCTATATTGTGAAGTATTGGTATGGTAAAGGTGTAAAAGCTGCAAAACATATTTTACTTCCTGATGTCCATCATTGTGTGAAGGCTTCACCCTCATAATGTTCCAGGCTTTATTAAGGTGAAGGCCATATATTAATATTATTGAGAGTTTACTCATGCAAATGAATATATTATGCTGCCAAGTGTATTTAGTAGCGGAATGATGGAGCATGGAAATATTTAGGTAAATTACTTTTATTTTAGTTTTATTTATTGTATTTTTTTTTGTTCTATTTTAATATTTGGTGAAATTTTGTTTTTTTTCATTGCTACATATTTGTTCTCATTGTTTGATAAATAGTTACATGAAGCGATCGGAAACAAAGGCATTGCGTAATTGCATCTTTTGATGCGTGTGCGTGTTGTTGCCGTGTGCCACGGCTTGTTGGTTGGCATCCACGGTATAAGACCCCTCAGGTCGTGGGTTCGAATCTCCTCTGGCACAGTTGGCCTTAAGGAGATGGTACTTGAATTATGAGTGGTTAAAAGGAAAAGGTTGTGATGAAATATACTTCTATATTTTCTACTCATTGTTGGCATTGAGTGTTGGGAATGCAACCACAACAATTTTTTATATCACCCCTTCAATGGTCCCAAAATATATTTGCATTGAATGGGTGATGTTAAAAATTATACAACCATTTGCGAGTCATATATATGGTTTATAGCGGTTTATAGCGGAATATAAATTTTATATATATCATATAACAATTTTTATAGCGAAATATAGTTTATATATATAACCATTTACAAAGATTAAAAGGTTATATGAATGGATAGTGTCCGCTATAAAAACAAGAAATGATTCAAAATCTGCCATTTTATAAATTGAGCTTGTTTGTTTAACAAATAAATTGAATACGAGCTATTTAGCGAGTCGTATACGGGCCCATATATATACAAATTAAAGATTTTTTAACATCATTAATAGTGGGGCCTACATGCATCAAGCTTCTAAGAGCCATCCTTCATTGTTAAGAGAAAGAGTGACAAAATAATAAATTATTATTATATATACATGCATTCATTCATCTTTAGAACAATTTTGAGTCCATTGATTGTTTTGTTTGAGTCAGTGCTACCTAGTCATGTTCAATCATGTTTGAACAAATTCATTGCAAAGGGAGATCCAAATAAGAATAAAATGATGAAAAAGGCCCACTGATTGAAGACCTTGAGGCCTACTTATTCGACCGAGTGCAGTTGTATGAGCCAAAGTCACCAAGGCTGAAGCCGACCGAGTGCAGCAATTTGAGCCAAAGTCGATCAAGCCATGAACGACGATCGAATGACTCAAATTTGAACCGTTCAGTCAGGAGTGAGCCAAAGAAGAATTTGAGCCAACTACCACAAAGAGGCCGACCAGGGAAGACTAAATCTCTCGGCATCTCCAATCATGCATGGGATGTCTCAAAGCTCCCGCAATCATTATCAAGGGTAAAGGTCAATAAGTAGACTAGATTAGCCGAACAAGACTAGTCGGTCGAACTGATTCTGTCGTTCAGAAGCAAAACTCAGCTGACCGAGTCAGAGAGCAATCGAGTAATAGGGCCATACCTGTAAAATATTTATAATAGTTTATATAGCCCTCATTAAAGCAATGGCAAAAATATAACATTATCATATTATACTATTTCTTTAATAAATAAATAGATCATTTCATGATCAAGAGATACTGAAATTAGCCTAAAGGGACTAGAAAGGTCCACACGAATGACACTTATTATTGTTCATTTTTTTCTCTCTCCTGACATATGCTCTATTCCTAGAGTTGTGGTTCGCGGATAATTCATAATTCAAACTGTTGGATTCAAATATGTCTAGTAGATCGTGCCCAATTAATGGAGTGTTGGACCGAGGAGAGGTAATCGAATTAGGGGATAAATGAGAGAGATGAGGAGGACATCTCATGACCAAGGGGAAATATGGTGTTCACAGGTTGGTTAACCCATTTTATTCCATAAAATTAGAAGTTACAAATGAGGGTGCCCCTAAAAAGGTCCTCATTTTTACATCATGAAGCCATCCTATTTATAGAAGCTAAGAGGAATAAAATGTACAAAAATTACTAATTAGCTATGCTTTGAAAAGAGAAGCAAATGACATTTTAGTCTTTTTTATTTTGACGGTCGGATCGGCTCGAGATCAATGCAAACTTTCATGTCCATGTTTGTCAGCTGACTGAAGTAAGGGGGTTTAGGTTAAATGAGGTGGTCAAGGGAGAGAGCTTGTTCAGCCGGCTGAAACGAGGTTGCAGGCTATTGGATTGCTTTGAGATCCGTGCAGTCATTATTTAATATACAAAAACATATATAAGAGCTGATAGTTTAGTTTGGCAAAGCAACATGCATGCACAGCAGCAGCATCACCTAATACCTAACTCCCGAGTTTTGCAAGAGTGGCAAGAACATGAGTAAGAAGCTCTTCAATCAAGAATGCTTTCTCCCTCAACGATGGTATCTTCGCATAAGCCTCCTCACAAGTCTTCGGACAAATAGTTACAATCATGTTGATCTCCCAACCAGTGCAGTAGACTTTGAGTTTACTCAACACATCCCTATAATACACCTCCTCTTTTGAAACCATGGCGGGTCTCTTCCCCATAGGATCCATCGCTGAGTCGTCACAACCTTCAATTTCTTGATGGGATCTCTTTTTTGAGACAGGAGAAATGGGAGAAGGAATCGGAACTGCATACTGATCATCATAACAACCTTCGTCATCAGGATCATAGCTAGAACTTACCTTATCAGTTCCTCTGTCTGCCATTTCATAAGCGCTTGAATGCTGAAAAAGATAATCTTTATGCATTATATGACAACAAAAGAATTGAAGATCTTCACATATTAATTGTATCATTGCATTACCAATCAAAAACTTGAGGAAAAAAAAAAGACTCTATATATGGAGAAAAGAATAACCAAGACATTCATGGCCTATTGGTTATTCATGTTATAAAAGATAATATTAGCCAAATTATATTTATCAACATTAGATTGATTCTTCTTCCAGAGATATGTATGATCTCTTCTTTTGCCATCAAGGAACTCAGCCCTTTTGCAATCTTTGCTTTTACTAATAAAATTATGGTTCTTACATAAAAAGACAATTAGAAAGCTATAAGCTATTGTAACATTAGATATAGTTAGATAGGCTAAAATAAACTTGAACAAATTTTAAAACTTGATGTAAATTAGTACACAACTTGAACCCTGTAAAAAGAGAAATAGAAGCATGAACAAAGAGAATTCGGCTCGGTTCAATCCATCTAAAGCTTTAAAATATCACATTGTACATGACTATTAAATTCAATTTTATTTTTAGTGCGATCATCTTGCTTGCAAGATTAGCTACAAAACTCAAGTTTGAGAAAGAAAAAGACAAGTAAAATCTTAAGTTTTTTTATTACCAGAGCGAAGAAAGCTTGAGACGATAAGTTAATGTGCAATGTCTCCATTTCTAACTACTTACTTATAAGTGGTGGTCGAGCCTTTATAGGAAAGTTACATTTAAGGTAAACACATAAATTATAGAACATGGTACAGCAATAAATTTTCATACAATAAAAGATACGGTGGTTATAATGCTATTTTTAAAGATAAGAATAACTCTATATATACTATATATTAAAGTGTTGCACAAAGCCTATTAACATATTTGATTAGAAGATACTTTTTGCTATAATTTTTACACCATATGTATGTATATGTATGTATGTATGTATGTATGTATGTATGTATGGTACATCTATATGTAACAAAATTATAATAGTTTATATGAGGCTCTACTACTTAACATGTAGATTTTTTGTAACTTTAAATTAAATTTAATCTTATTACATGCATGCACATAAAAGTCAACTCAAGTCATGCCAAGAGAAAAAAAAAATTATAAGAACTTAACCATAAATTTTAGGTTTTAGTACAAAATCTCTAGCAAGAGGTTAGAGACAAAATCATTGAAATAAAGGGATATTTAAATTTCAAATAATTTCCTAATTGAAAAATTAAATAAATTAATTTAATATCCAAAATATTTCAAACAAATTCCACTGATATTTAAAATCACCTTTGAGGTGTTTTTAGGGTTTTGGCCATTCATTTGTCTAATAATTAATTTAATTTTGATATAAAAAATACCTTATTTATTCAAGTAAATAATTATATAAATTAAACTAAGACATTAAAAAATATTATAAAATCCAATAAAAAGATTAAATTTTTTTAAAACAAAGAGAAAACTAATATCTTAATTTTTAATTAAAAATAAATTAATTAAATCACAAAACTCTTAAATACAACCATGTTTTACGCCATGACTGAGTCAGGAAAACTCGACCCATATTAATTATCGTGTACAGCATGATTGTACTTGAAATTTTCTCGAGTATAAATATATTTTACACTATGAATTTCACATCGGATTATTTATTAGGATATTTTTTTCTTACTTAGTAAATCTCCATTTTTTATAATACAATAATATTTTATATATTTAACAGCGCATCAAATTTTAATTAAAGTCCCGAAGGGCCATGAAGAATGATTTCAGGATATTTCTGTAAAAAAAAAATTCCATTACAAAAGCATATTTGCGTAAAGCTTGCATACAACGAGTAATTAATTCCTACTATTACAGGAGAACAAAAGTTATTTACAACAATACCCAAGGCACAAGATGCCAAAAAGCATCACGGCCACAAACCTCCCTAAAGAACGAGGTATATACTTAGTAAAAATATACTTATATTATTACAGTTTTCATCAATATTATTTATATATAATGGCAGCCTACTCTTCAGCGGTGCTTGCTCCTTGTCTCTCCACTGTACATCCTATAAAATAAATATTAAAATTATATTAATTACATTCATACCCCTAAAAAAGCATCCTTTACAAAGGTTTATATACATGGAGCACATACTACTAATGCAGATAATCATTTTAAGTCCACTTGGTGTTGACAGGTGGAAAAAAATAAAAATTAGTCTGGTAATATGAGAATATTCTTCCGTGTGATTCTGTATTATTCAGATGTTATTATGAGTTATTCATGTGTTATTGTGTTATGAAAATATTCTGGATCTTATATTAATAAAATAACACATAATAACACCTGAATAACACGGGAAGAATATTCATTTTTGTTTCCAGACAAATTTAATTTTTCTTTCTATTACCACCACGTGGCGTGATTTTATTGGACTTTAATTGATTTTTTACGAAATAGATTCACATATATAAAATATCAACTTAAATTTTTATTTACATAACATTTAATGCTCAAATCAAAATCAATTAATAAAAAAAATTTAATTTTGAAAAATAATAGTAATACTATTTTAAATTTGGTTTAAATTTTGAAAGATATGTAAGTAATTATCAAATTTTAACTATATATATATATATATATATATATATATATATATATATATATATATATATAATTTCCTTTTATCTTCCATTTATTCTTTATTTTGTCTTAATTATTTTAAAATGTTATAAATTCATCATAACAATTTATTCAAAAAGAAAAAAACTTGAATTATATTTGAAACATAAAAGGGCATTATGTTAACTAAATGAAGAAAAAAGTTTACAAAAATACCAGTCATAAACAGTGGGGGTATTTGGCTGAGGCCTATCGAAGAGATCAGCACCAATCGTCTTGGCGTTAATATTGCTCCCCGGGTGGAACACGCTCCGCCACACGTTGGCCTTCTTCGCCGGCGCCGCCGCAGCAGCAGACGGCGGAGACGCCGGCGTCACCGGTGTCTCTGGCATCGACATTGATCGTTCGTACAGCTTGCCATGGTTGATGAGGAGAGGGTTGGCGGAGGTCTTTCCACGGAGCTTGCTGAGGCCTCTATCAGGTTGAGGTCCGGCGAGCACATCGTCCCATAGCTTCTCCAAAAGAACCATTTTTTTTCTTTTTTAATAATCTCTTCTTCTTCCCTCTCTGTTTTTTTTTTAGTGCTCTGTTTAGAGAAGGGATGAATCGGTGTGTATTTATAGTGAATGGAAATATGGAGGAATGGTTTAGATTGATCTTAGGTGATCTTACCTCCACGCGAGAGAGAGAGATAGATAAGCCATAGATTGATGGTTTATTTATTTTTATTATTAATTCTTATATATCATTTATCCAAAAATTAAATATAAGATTTTAATCAATAATTTTTGAGTAAATTTAGGAGGGTTATTATAATAAAAAGAAAGATAAAAATGTTATATTTAAATTTGATTATTTAATGTTGTAGACGATTGATATGTAAAATTTAAAAATAATTTTTGAGTAAATTTAGGAGGTGACTGTAACCTGGCGGTGAGTATAAGAGGACGTTATGAGCAGGGGATAAGGATGTACACTGGATAGGGATGGGGCCCACAAAAACTATCTGTCATACTTTCTGGTTGGACCGGATTTTGATCGCTACGTGATGGACGCGTGGTTATCCAGCCGATCCGTATCATCAGCCGAAACTCATGGGTTGGGCTTTAAATCAATTGTAAATTGGGCTTCACATCATTTTGTCATTTTGCCGGGCCAGCTACTATCAGTAATATTGATTGCAAGTATTACAAGTCTTCTCAAAATCATTATTTTAATTTTACATAGTTTTTATTCTTTTTTTTTTCTTAAATTTTGCAAATTTTAATTTCAGCAAAATTTCAAAGCTTATATAATAAAAATTCAGTTTTGATGACAATTTGGATGAAATTTAAAAATTTTAAAAGTGACTCATAATATTTCGAGTTTTGAGCATTCATCAAAGTTTATATTATAATTATGTTTACAATTTCATTTTAATTTCACATGTGTTGTAATTTGAACTCTACCCTAAAATATGAGTGGTTGGCTATAGTTGGGGAGGCATGCAGTTGATTAAATATGCAATAACTAGTATTATATCTGAACAAAAGTTTGGTGCTAGCTAGGATTCAGCAAATAGAGTTCTTATTGTTTCTCAGGACATACTTGTTTTCCGCTAGGCCATTCTGTTCAGATGCGTAGCAAAATGGTGTCTTATAATGCCATGGGTTGTTGATGATTTGCTTAATTGATGATTTTTGTATTCCCCACCCCCATTAGATTGTATAAATTTAATTTGAGCGTTAAATTAGTGTTCAACCTACTATTTGAATTATGAAATACGTTAGAACTTCATATTTATATGCCATGTGGAACACGAATGCTATTTGGTTGCATCATCAATCAAAATGACATAAAATTTATAGCTCTAATTGGATAGGTTTAGAGAAAACCACCAAACATCAGAATGGACAAACAACCACAACTTATTTTTGGTTAGGTTGTCATTGAATTTATTAATCTCTTCACTATAGGTAAGAGTTATGGTTTTCAAGGCTAATGGGAGTAAGAGTCATCCTGATTTCAATTTTGAATGCATGATATGTTGGAGGGAGACCTTTCCAAATATGTTATCTACAAGTGATTTAATTTTGGTGAGGTATTGCATCATAATTTGATTTTTCATGGACACGCTGTGTAATTTATTTTTTAGTTGAATTACTCTTGATCTATTCGTAGCTTTAACACACTTTTTCAGGTCTCTCCATATCTCATAACAACTGTCGAGAGATAGCGGAAATCAGGCTGTAATCTATTAGCATTCATGTACTGTAGGCTGGGTTGGGAATCTGTTGTAGTGTTGGGAGGCTAGGAAATGAATTCATTTGTGAAATCAGCGTAGTCATTAACTTTGATGACTTCAGAACAAATCATGTATTATCAATCTTATACTTTCTAAGAATAATATGATGCATTGCAATTTGTATTTCAAATCAAACTCAAATTATATGCAAACGACTCAAAGTAAAATTAAAATTGTTTTCAAATTTAGAAAGAAGCTAAGAACCAAGTCAAAATCAACTAATTTATCCTAGCAGCAACAAATGCCAGCAAGCAAGCTGATTCCCTGAGCAAAAACTGAATAAGAATCACCAACTAAAGTGGCATTATGACTAAGAATAAAGCTTTACCTATCTAAGAATATAGAGATTCGATAGTAACAAGATACTAAATAAAGGCAATCAGAATCAAATCTCGTGTACAGCCCTGCACCACAAAAATAATGAGATTCCCCATAAAAACTGAGTCATTTGAAATATTTGCGTATAATTTTAAGAGTTCAGCTCTGTTCATGAGCCATCTTATTTATCATGCATCAGAAAATGAAAATTCAAATAGTTATTGTCATTAGATGATGAAAAAAAAAATGAAAATTAAAAAAAGGAAAGATGAAAATAAATGTTTGAATGCATAACACATTGGTCAGAAACAAAGTGAAAGTTCACAGGTTATTGAATTTGAACATTCATTTTGCCCCCAAACATATGGAAAAAAAGAAATAAATAGATTTTTTTTTTAAATGTTGTTAATAACAATGTCCTTATATTCTTAAATTCAGATATATTTTAATTGTATTTTACATTTAATAGTTTTAAGTGAGTCAGGTCATGACCTGCCGACTTTAAGGTGGTTGGCTAACCAAGCTTAATTTATAGAAAACAATGTTATGTAAGAATAGGTGTGCTCGGGTGTAATCCAGATGTACTCGGAGTGTGCACCTCTAATCCACACGTAGGCATGACCGCTTGTAATATTTTCTTCAATTTGCAAACCATTTATCAAGCTGAGCCCAACCAGACTAGCACATGAATCCGGAAGAAGAACAAAATTGCAAGTTGAATCCTTAAAAATAAAACAAAATTTGCACACTATTATAAATTGACAAATTTGACATTTCTTCTTAGTATCATAATTACAAATGCTCATGAACTTGATTAAGAACACCAGATTTCAAAAGCTTGACATTCAGTTTAGAAAAATCGTGTTTATGTTATGAGTGCAATTTTGACGTTTTTCCTGTAGCAATAAAGTAGACTGATCCTACAAAATAACAGGCACAGTACACCAGTACTTTGGCTATAGCAAAGAGCATGTCAACAGAGCTGGTTCCAAGGAAATAAAAATAAAATTAAAATATGGCTGGTTCCAAATAGAGTTTTTCCTGCCTACATAATTTGCCAGAATAAAATATTTAAGTTTTAAGGACCAATGTTTCAATTACAGAAGATATTTTAGCATACAAGCAGCTGTAAAAGTCATATATTTCTCACATGAATTGAACTGGAATGATGCAAGAAGTAGGCAACCTTGAATTTTAATATATTTTATAATAGTATTTTGGGAAATTTACATAAAAACCACACATTTTTATGTGTTTACATATCTAACACCTAAAGTTTGATATTTACACTTATATTGGTGTCATAAACCTATGCATAAAAAGGTATATTTTTCTTTTAAAAAGATAGCGATGATGGTATTTTAGATGTTGTGTCAAAGATTTGAGTGGGTACACATGTAAATATCAATGTTCAGGTGTTAGATATATAAAAACATAAAAAATGTGTGGTATGTTTGTAAATACCCCTAGTATTTTTAAATGAGCTGTCTAAGAAGCTTATAAATGGGTTCAGGTCTGCTCAAGTTTGACTTGCTATCTGATTAAGCTGAGTTCACGAGTCATTTATCCAAGTTGAGCCTGAGTTAACTTACAAATCAGCTCATGAATAAGAGAATACACTCATCACCAACAAGTAGACTTTATTTCAAGAATTGATATGCTTCCAATGCATGTAAATCAGCATCTTTTCAAGCCCTTAAGAACAAATATAATAATAATGGAACATGGAGAAAATTTTCATGCAAAATAAGCTCAGAAAATAATTCATGAGTCAAATTTCTTAAGGAAGATTTACGTACATATCACACAATTCCTGTGTTAATTCATATACATATCTAACACCTAAACTTTAAATTTCACATACATACCATCTTACCTATACATGAAAAGGTTTATTTCACGTTTTAAAAGTTAAAATGGTTGTATCTTTAATGTGATCTAAAAGACGGGTGGTATAAATGTAAAAGGTAAAATTTATGCATAGATACATAGGAATTGGGCGGTATGCATGTAAATGTCCTATTTCTTTATAATTATGAAACATGCTGTTAAAAGAAGACAAAAACATTCATAGGCAGAAAAGTAAGGTAGGAAGGAGAACCACAACATAAATACTTAAAAATTATATATTTTACAAGCGATTTTACATAGCAAATTGCTCATAATAGATCTGCCAATATCAAAATATCAAGTAGCTATAATCAAGAATACAGAGCTTCAAAGTTGAATAAATACACTTCTTAGAGTACGCATAAGCAATAATACAGAAGCCATCTAGTGACAGAAGAGAGCAAGCATGCTTGAACAGAAATAGTCGAAATGCTTATCTGATTTGAAAATGTTTGTAATTTTGATTTCCGGGCAGGCTCATCGGCACCTTCCCGTCTTGATCGGCCCGCATGCAGCGACTCGAGCCTTCAACCTGAGACTCGGAAGTGCTCTTTCTTCGCCGCTCATTGTGGCCGGCCAAACGCCTCCGACAACTCCTCTTAGCTTCGTCGAATTCTGGTAACTCGTGGAATCTACCGCGCGAAAAAATAATTACATCGAATGAGAACAATAATGAGATTTTAAAGAGAACATTACAAATATTCTTGCATTCCATTAAAGTATTCAAAGATAATAATCATCAAAATCCATCCTTTTTAATGGTCTAAGCAGCTTGGGATTCTTACCAGTTTAGATATTCAATTTAAAACATTTAGGAAAAAACAAAGAACTCCACAAATAATGCAATTATTACACTATTAAAATAAGGAAGATTTACAATTTTAAATGCTATGCAATTACATAACTAACACCTAAACTTTAATTTTTACATACATGCTACCTTATATATGCATGAAAAGGTGTAAACTTTACTTAAAAGTTCAAATGGTGGTTTTTTTTTTACGTGATATGAAATATTTGGATGTTATAAATGTAAAAAGTAAAGTTTTTAGGTTTTAGATATGTAGATATATAGAAATTGGGTGGTTTGTTTGTATATGCACCTCAAAAGAAAAACTAGGCCATCTAACCACAAGAATAAGACATTTGTTTTGAATGTCAAAAGATTTACAACGAATCAAGACGGCTAAGTAGACATTAAAATGAAAACAAAAAACATATTAGAGTAGAAATTGTTTAAGCAATTCAGCACAAGAACATATAAAAGCAAATTAAGATTGCAGGCATTGAAAGACAAACAATCTCAGTTTTTTCGGCAATATTTAAGCATAATTCAGCTTAAATCTCATATTTCAGCCACCATAAATATGTTAAGTTTAGGATAGGCCAAATCCCATACTTTATAGGGTAAAATTAATGGATTTAAGGATTTATCATTTCACAGAACTTAAATCCTGAAACAGATACCCAAACAGTGTACTGGAATTCATCAAGGTTTAGCATTCCTCATGCCAACAAGTTTTGAGATGTAAATTCTTCAAGTTTTACTAAATCAAATTGTAGCAAAAAAGTTTAATGGTTAGTGCTAGAAACTACAGTATGCATGGTCAATTAGAAAATTCAGTTCTAAAGTAAAATTGATCTTTGAAAAGAAAAAAAAAAATTAGTGTTCCTCTCCACCCCTCACTCAAGTACTCTAAATTCCCTCTATTACAATTAAATAACTACTTTGCTTCCATACATAAAAACCAAAAAGAAATATATGCAGAAAGAACAGTGCTAAAAATCCAAGCTTTTTTCCCGAATCGAGCTTCCGAGTGAAGTGTTGGTGATAAATGAAACGTAATATGAATATCAGAGAGATTAATCTGAAATCTACCCAAAATCAAGTCTCTTGAACTTTGATTCAGACAAAAATCAGACGTTGTGGCACTGCTCATGCAGTAATTGCAGTAAACAAACCAAGTACAGGCGAAATTAATAAAAGAAAGACAAACTTAAATTTCCAGAAACTGCACAATATGTGACCAATTAAAATCCTCAGCAGGTAACTAAACTTGCAATTCAACGATTCCTCTTCAAGCCCTGCATCAAATTTCATCAAATCTCTGCTCGGAGTCGATCAATTCCATTATCAAAACAATCGTTTGCAAAACCCGAATCACAATCCATCGAATCTCCGGAAAAACAGTACAGGAGAGGGTTAAACGGAAAAACCTGCTGCATTGCTGGCAGAACCGCTGCCGGAGTCCGGCAACGATGACCGCCGCCGCCTTGGCGTGCGCCTCGCAGACCTTATGTCGCCGATGATACCTCTTCGCTTCGGTCAGATCGGCCGTGCACTTCTCCGCCTGGCAGATCGGGTACGCCGCTCCGCCAGCAGCTCCGCCTCCACCTCCTCTCCCCCTTATCATCGGTGGCTGAATCGACGGCGGCTGAATTCTTTCCTCCGCCTCCTCATCTCCCTCCAAATCCCCGTTCTCCGCCGTCGCCGCAGAGGCGTAGGCGGCGGCGGCGGCGGCCGACGCCTTATACTTGGAGCTCCGCTGCGTATCGGACGGGGTCCGATCCATGGCTTGAGGGAGTGAAGGGGAGTGGAGACTGATGCAAAAGAGGCGAGAGGAAAGGGTGGTGAGGAGAAAAAGAGAAAGAGAGAGAGAGAGAGAGGGAGAGAGGGGTTTGTGGTCCTCAGTCCTCGCCATTTTTACTTCCATCGTCAACTTTGTCCGTAGATCGAAGAAATGGAGAGGTAGTAAAAGACTTGCAGTAAATTCGAGGAAGAGGACGGCTTTCCGGCAGATTTTTTTTTCTTAAATATATATTTTTACCCAGGTAAATTTCAAAAGTGAAAATAATAGGCATTATGTAATATTGGAATTATTTTGGCTTTTTTTAGAATTTGACACTGTGCTTTTAAATACTAAAAAAATTTGCTAAAAGATCCCGCATGCGCTTATGGAATAATGGGAAATAGAAATGGCATTGTTTCTATGTGAAGTTTTGTAATAAAAAAATTTATAGGGTTTGATTCGCATAAATTAAAATTTCCACTATTTCTCATTATTATAGAAAATAAGATTATTAAATAAAGGCTGTAACACGCTTAAATTATTGTGAATATAATTCAGAATTTTTTAAAAATTATTGAAATGTGATTAAAGCAGTCGGTAAATAATAGTGATTGAGCAAAGATAAATAAATGATGATAATAAAACATTTATCCCACTAAGTGGGGTCAACTACATGAATCTTTTTTTTTCCATTGTGTCCTATTTAGTGTCATATTTTCATTAAATTCTAATAAATTAAAATCATTTTTTTATACAATATGCCCAAGTCTTCCTAGGTCAACCTCAACAATTCTTAACAGAAGTTGATCTAAAACATTTACTCTTCTAATTAGATCATCAGATAGTCGACGTTTAATGTGACCGGACAATCTAAGACGACTGTTTCTAATTTTATTTATCACTGGAGCTACACCAACCCTATCACTGATAAATAAATAATGATCGTTGAGCGAAAATAACAGACTGTTGATTGAATGACAACATATGAGCAATAATGAATAACTAAATATTAATGAGAGTGTGAATATCTTCTAGTGATAATATTAGGGCATAAGTAATTAATAATGACGATCATTGAAGTCAAATATTGAGTAGAGCTCTTGAATTGTTCGGGCCTCTAATGTCTCTCTTTTTTAGTTGAGATCTTTATCATGGTAATATTTTTATAATAGTAACCAAAATCATAAAGGCCTTAACAATTGAACCAGCTCAATCGCATTTGAATTAGACCCTTGTTAACTGATACACCATCGATAAAATTTCATTATATGACAGAAATTTTGAGAAATGACACAGGTTTTGAGATAATCTTTTAAGTAAGAAATTGTTAAATTTTGATCAACTCTCAGGGTGTTATTCACAAAGAACAAATTAGGACCTATATATATATATATAATAAAAAAGATATGTTATAAATGTCTATCAATTTTGAGATCTGCATAACATTATTATATATAAATAATTTTTTTTTTAGATAGATATATAATTTTTTGGTAAATATGTTAAAAAGGCATTTTCATCATGATTTTTTTTTTATATTTTTTAAGACATTAAGTGTCACCGTAGTGGGCCTCAGCTATCTTATCTCCTTATTCTTTGCCTTACAAAAATTGTGAGATTGAACAATTTTATGCCACATGTACTAAGGATTTTGTTTAGGGGTAGTATTAGCCTCTTATGTACAAACCCTACAATATATATATATATATATATATATATATATATATATATATATATATATATATATATATATATATATATATATATATATATATATATATA